>NC_051173.1:43954887-44196095 GCF_013339725.1 Rhipicephalus microplus
ATGGAGTGACAAAATTTTTTCTTATGTGCGAGGGGGGTGATATGACGAGCAGGACAGGCGTGCCAGATGAAAGAAGTGTTTTGGCAACGTCACGAAGTGAGCTGATGTTGAGGGTATTGCTTCACAACCAATCACAAACTGTGCCTGTCGGCCAAGCCGTCGTCTGCTCGCGTTTGTCGTCTGCTTCGATCAGAGCATGCGACAGGGGATTCGCCTTCGCAACGCTATTATTCTCAGGTCAAGTGGCCGCTGCGTCGCACAAAATGCATGTCAGTGGCTCGCTCTACCTTTGAATGATGTTCGTGCGCCAAGTTAAATGGCTGGTAATTGACGCAGGGATGAATTCAGCCAAGGTTTGCTCCAGAATCGTGAGGGTTCGCATATTTTCGGTGTCATACAAAGTTACTAGGGTCATTTTATTCCGATTGCTTGCCATATTATCATGGTCCATATCGGTGTCTAAACAGTGGGGGTGAAGATGCATGATTTGTTTGTAGTTCCATGCGTAATCACGCGCACCCCTAATAGGCTTTGGTTTACAAAGTACGCTTTGTTCCAGATCGTCCCAAAGTGTTTCGACAGCTGTATTTCAGAGATCGCAACCATTGGACAGTTAGAGCCAATGAAAGTACACTAGAGCACAAACTTTATGAACCACTCACTGAAAACTTCCTCTCATTTTTATTTCCAATAGCGTGCAAAGAATGTGCTCCCATTAACCTCTTTGGTGGTAATTTCCACCAATGAGGCAAGGATCTCGAGTCGCACTTTTAATTGCATGATATGGGGCGCAACACAACAACATAACAAATAAGGTTGATCCTATGTCATGTCGCGTTCGAATGCACCGACCATTCACGTATCACATTGGTTTTTGTCCAACCACAAATCTTTACATGCGTAGTTTTATGCCATTGACGCCCAATAGAATTCTTCAATTACTGCGACTTCGAACTTATTGGACGGTGGTGGTTGTCAACACCATCCACTGCGTACAAGGGAAACAACACGCGAAGCTCAAAGCGCCGAAAGAAATAAAAACGCACCAGCAGTCATCAGGCAGCCCTTAATGGGCGTGAATTAACTCAAAACCAGCCAGGGCACCAAAGTATACCGCTGCGGCAGCAGGTTCTAAGTAGCTACATTGTTCCTAAGAGTGGTCCGGACCACTCTTGGGATTTTCTCTCAGCCATGCTGTTTTTACGCACAATTTCGCTTCGTGAATCCACTTACGAGCACTTTTCAGTGACGTAAGCAAACATAGCAACTGCATCACTATCGCTGACATGTTCCCGGGCAGTCACAGCGCGCTTTATTTGCAGTGGCCGATGTGACAACTATGGCCTCTTACGACGTTTTTTCGTTTCGTGAATCGACTTACGCAACAAAATTTCTCTTGCACAAAAATGTTTTCGTAAGTGAGTTTTGTGAATCCGGGCCCAGGTCTTGTTCTGCAAACAACTAATGTATTTAACTTCCCAGAATATTAGAAGGCTGTAAAGCCTGCTGGAAACCCTTTATAGAAAAAAAATTGCCTGCTTCTTTTTTCAAGAAACAGTTTTACACGACAGCAAGACGTGTCTTCACAGAGGTTGAGTGATTATTGTGAATTGCTTTGCCGCGAAGTAATAAGTGCTACAGCAACAAAATTGCAATGCCACGCTAAGAACGACAAGCAGCTCGAAACTTGCATCGTGAACCGTACGCAGAAAACGTGCACGAATTGAACAAATAGAGTACGAGCACGGGCAAAGAACTGTCACAGCTCAAAACGTAAAGGCTGCTGCTCAAACAGAGAGACGAAACGAACGCTCAAGTATACACAGGACACGCGCAAGCAAGTGTCACAATTCTTACTTCATTGTGTGTGAGCAGCGCACTCCTTTCTTAAACGAAGTGACCTTCAAACACGCTCCTTTCTTAAACGCTCCATTGAGTTAACTGACCTACATGCACTCTTCAATTAAAAAGACCAGTCAACGGGCTTCCACTTTTTTCTACCTTCCAAACAAGGTCGCGCATCTTTCGTACGCCCGACTAACCTCCTTCTACGCACAGTCACGTAAACTCGGCGATCGGTGACGTTACTTCATTACTTTTTATTGAGACCTACTCTAGACCAATCGATGAGCTGCGTGCTGCGTCACGTTGCCAATCGCCAAGTTTACGTCTCTGCGCGTGGAAGAAGGTTTGTCACGCACAGAAAATACGCATGAACTTTTCTTGCGCGTTGTTGAGTCTGTTTACTGGCTCTGTAATTTGAAAAAAAAAACTTGCGGTTGAAGCACAAGTAGTAGAAAACACCCCGAATCCCGAGATAAGCGTGTGCGCCAGTGAACGACCACGCCAGAGAACATCTATACACGATTTGAGCACGCCACGTAGAGGTGCGCGCTCGTAGGAGCACGCGGAATGGCTTGGGCTGACGGTCTCAGAGCTCGCGTGCCGAACGTGCGGTCCTCGCACCATGTCGCTACTGGTGACGAAAACACGCTGAAGTAACGAGCTGTGATGCCAGCCAACGGTACATGGTGTGTATGGATGGCTTGCCGTCAACCGGCTGTGCAACATATGTTGTTCGGCGTAGTGGTAAGCGTAGCAAGAGGTGACCGGTTCGATACCCTGCCTAGGTGCCCGTCGTTCGTGTTTTTGTTACGGCTCGAAAGACAATCAATGCGCGTTCAATTTAAATGGTGCACATTTGGTGCTTGTAGTAAGTATTGGTCAAAAATGTAGTTTACAGCTTAAACTATGATGAATTGTTGTGACGCCCTTCGTACACCACAGCGCAGTTAAGGACACTATAGACCGCAGCAATCTAGACTTCCTTATTTTGCATCTTTACCGCAGTGAGCCAGTCGACATCACGTAATTGTAACTCGACGAATACGGAATCCACGGTGTTCGACCCAGCACGCTGGGACAACGAGCGAGTAAAGTTTGCCCCGGCCGTGAAAGCAAACCTGCTTCGGTCACGGTTCATGTTTCCTGAATGAAGGTACATTCGGGGCACTGTGTGCGATAATGGATCGCTTGTGCGTGACCCCATCTCTAGCGACGATGTCTACGGAGCATTAAACGAAGAGCCACGCATTCTCGCCATCAGGTGAAGCTACAACAAGATCACGTGTTTCATTTTATCACGGCGGTGGCTTCACAAAATATTTCGTGGGGAAGCCAGCACATCAGAGATGCGTTCTTTCTGTAGTGAAAGCATTTCGTGAGGGGACAGGAGCAAATGTGCGCCGCCCGCGAGAAAACAGGCATAACCATATGTAACTGAGACCATTCGTGAATAAAACTTTACTTTCACTAGTGGGGTACGGGCACAAGCGTAAACCTAACATAATATTGGTTTAGCAAACTAACCATTAAAAAATCACAAAATATCCACGAGGTGACTGATGACGAGTGGGGTGGATGAATGGACACACAGACGGATCAACGAATGGATGTACGTACCGACTAACGCACGGACGCACAAAAGGGCAGACGCATGGATGAATGAACGAACGCACGAATAGACGCACAGACGGACGGACAGACGGGCTGAAGGATGCTTCGCCCCACTCTTCATCTTTCACTCCGTGGACATACTGTGACACCTTTTTTTATCGACATGCAAAGCAATTTAACTGGCTACGACGACGACTACGACAACACGAAGCATACGACCCACGGCGTAAAGAGCCTAGCCCCTAAAAAAAGTAGGTTGCGAGAAACATCTAACACTACACTGCATGCAGCTAGATCTACGCATATCGAGAGAAAGTCGCGAGAAAGATAGAGAGAAAACGTGAGAGAGAGAGAAGAGAAATGGAAAGCTCGAAGGTTAACCAGCCTAATAACGTTTGCTGTCGGGCTAGGAAAAGTGATGGAAAGAATGGTTCTATTTCGTCTCGAGTGGTACATGGAACGATACACCAAATACCCTTCTTGCATGGCAGGCTTTCGTCGGGTAGGTAGGTAGGTAGTAAACTTTTTTTGTCGGGGCCGCTCCTCCATCGACTGTGTCCTTGACTTATCGACATTTGTGCAACAAGAAAAAGTCGCAAGCGCATATCAGTGGCACTCTTTCTTGACGTGAAGGGTGCATATGATAATGTAGCTCACGATGCCATCCTCACTTCTCTCGCAGCAATGGGCATTGGTGGACGAATGTTTCAATGGATAAAAGATTATATAACTGGCAGGGGTTTCTTTGTGCAAACTTATGAGGGTACAACTGCTGAACATTACACCTACTGCGGAGTACCTCAGGGAGGTGTTTTAAGCCCCACATTGTTCAATGTGACCCTCATTGGTCTGGTGAAGGTTCTGCCAAAGTCGGTGTGCCTATCCATATACACTGATGATATTTGCCTCTGGAGTGCTGCAGTTACTCGCCCTCAGGTGCGTGCACGAATACAGCGGGCAGCAACCCTCACAACAGCCTACCTTCAGAAACAAGGCCTAACTATATCAACTATGAAGTGCGCGTTGATGGCGTTTACACGCAAACCAATGACGCCATACCCTGTTTACATCAATGGGTAGAGTGTAAAATATGCACGGACGCATCGTTTCCTGGGTATAATAATCGACAGAAGTCTTTCGTGGAGCCCACATTGTGCGTACTAGAAGAAGAGACTGCTATCTATTGTGCATATAATGAAATTCATGTGCGGGAAAGCATGGGGAACTTCTGTGGCCTCCATGCTACAGCTGTACAGGGCCCTATTTCTGGGTCTATTGCGCTACAGCTTTCCGGTACTAACACTTGCAAATCCAATACTCATTCATTGGAGAGTTTGCAGGGTCAGGCACTGCGTATCTGCCTAGGACTGCCCCGATGCGCTTCTACTTATGGCACAATCATGCCTACCAAAGACCATCCGGTCAGGACATATAGAGTTGTGGATTGCCTCAGAGCACACATTCGACATGCTAGCCGTGTCCCCGACCACCACTTGGCCCTTCTACCCTCCGGAAGTCCACGTGCTACGTTTTCAGACGTCATAGCCAAGCACCTAAACAGCATTCCATCAGGTTATACGCCAGCTGCGAGAATGGCATGTCCTTTGGTGCCTCGACCAGCTGCAAGTACGTCTACAAATTCCGGGAATCAAAAAGAAAAGCAATCACTCCAGAGTAGCATTGAAGCAAGCAACACTGCTATTAATACATGAGTTGTACTTAGAACGAACGCAGATATACACTGATGGGTCCGTCTCGTCCAGAAGCTCATCAGGTGCCGCTGTAATTCCGGCTGCTGCAGTGACAATCAAGTTTAAGTTGTCACATATGACTACATCTACGGCATCAGAGCTTGCTGCTATAAGGGCTGCTTTACAATTTCTCGTTCAAGAACGTCCAGGGAAATGGGTCATATTCTGTGATTCGAAGGCAGCGCTTCAGAGTTTGTAGTCTGCCATGCGTAGGAGGAGTCATGACCAATTGGTACAAGAAATAAGACATTGCCATCATGAAGCTCTAGCACGAGGGCATGATATTATATATCAATGGCTGCCTGGACATATCGGTATTACCGGAAATCAATTAGCCGATGATGCAGCCCGCTCAGCCCAAGAAGGAACCCATGTGGTCCCGATTTCTCTATCAAGGAATGATGCAGCAAGACAACTTTACCTGCTGGCTCGAGATCTCACACGTACGTTCTGGTCGTCTACCAGCTTTCAAAGTTGTCAATTATATGAACTGGATTCTTCGCTCAAGCTAAAGCTACCATCACAGCTTTTCCGCTCCGATGCGACACTGTTATGCCGCCTTTGGTTGGGTGTTACATTTACAAAGGTGTACTCCTTGCGCATTGGTATGGCAGACACCTCTACATGCGACTTCTGCGGAGCTGAAGAGACCATCGAACACGTCCTGTGCAGCTGCGCTTGTTACGACACACAGCGATGCCAGCTCCGGATGGTTTTGAATAATCTTGACCCCGGACCATTTTGTGTGCAGAAGATACTAGGACCTTGGGCATCTGCCTCTGTTGCGCAGAAAGCAACTAAAGCACTGCTACTTTACCTAAAGTCAACAAACTTGAGCGACCGCCTGTAGACTGTGTGTGCTCCCCGAGTGTGCTCGTGATTGTGTGTACCTTCTCATCTCTCTGCAACCTCTTTTCTCCCCTTTATCCCTTCCCCAGTGCAAGGTGGCAAACCGGATGCGCGTCTGGTTAACCTCCCTGCCTTTCCTTGCATCTTTATCTCTCTCTCTCTAGTTGCTGCGTAGTTAAACATGAATTTATGGCACAAATGTATAGACAGGGGCGAAGAAGATACGTAAGACACGGAAAAGCGCAGACATGAAGAGGTCTGAAAAGCGCCGACATGAATAGTTGTGCGCTTTTTCGTGTTTTACGTGTCTTCTTTAACTCTGCTTGTCTAAATTTCTCCGCCATTCATTCATGTTCAGGTTAGCCAGAATGCACCCGGTTTGCTAGTCTACAGCGGCGGAAGGGGGAAAAGAACAGAAAAAAAATAAAAAAAAGCGAAGTAGGTCAGCAGCGCGCACAGAAGCGCATGTAGCACGCATGCCCAGCAGTTCATAAAACTGCAAACCTTCACATTTATCGAGGTTTCTATTCAACGTTACACAGAACCCGAACCACTCCTTTCAAGCTTTGTGTAGTTGTCAAGCTTACCTTTTTGACGGCCTATACGGTGAATGAAATAGGTGGATATTGTCTCACTTGGTGCTCTGGTGAGGGTAGAGTGAGGGGGGGGGGTTAGGAAATGTGGACGAGCTGTGCAAGGCAAAGAGGCAGTGTGCATTTGTCATGCCCTCATTAAATTGTCACTGTAAAGCGGATCCTCATGCAATTTTAGCTTTATTTTTGTCAGCACGAAGAGGGGTGTATTATGTAGCGTTTATACTAAGACGACTTCAAGTAAGCGTCACTAATGTGCCAGTATATTATAAATTGCCAATTATGTCAATGCCACCTGACACAGTGGCCGAGGTAACATAACTATAATTCTTAACTGCAGAAATCATGTCTGATTTTCCACTAACTAAGAAATTTGATGCTCCGATAATGGTATTTGTATTTGTAGTGCTAGTGGAGTTTCTGAAAAGAAAAAATCGCTCGGCAATGACTGCATTGTCAGAGATCTAGCGAACAAGAAACTGGTAATTTTTGCCTTCTTCCGGCTTGTTCAGGACGTATTTAAATGAGCCACATGCATAACTCCTTTTTATTGAGCATTATCTTTACCCAAGGCCAATATTTCATATGTGAGATTCTTAAGCTTTTCACGTCTTCCTATTTTATTATCTCTTCAGCACGTGCATCAGACCATTTGCAGCTCATACGTTTGCAATTTCTTTTTAGGCAATCGGCAGCCATGTGCTTACATATGACAGCAAGATATCAAGCCGCGTGCCTGTAATTAGAAAACTTTTTGCACTACAAGTTCCGTGAAGAACAAGTAGGCTGCCATAAATAATATGTTAGTACTGACAATTTTGTGGCACTTACCGCCAGCATAAAAGGTGGGATGATAGTGGAAATAGTTATATACTGGTTGGTATTTTTAAGTGCGTGCTTTAGCAAAGAGCCACATCCAGGACTTTACTTTTTAAAATGCATGTGGATAACAGAAATGCGTTATGAGAAAGTGACTGCATGGATCGATCGTTTTTTATGTTACTCATGCTTCGAATAATAAGGCATCAAACTAGTGTTCGTGAACTTTAATGTATATGTCTTTATGCAAAGTTCTCGTCTGATTTGTTTCCAAAACATCTAGGCAGTCAACTCCACCGTGGGTCAATGCACGCCCCTCTAACCGTAAAGCGGCAAGGCAAGTGGCTAGATTTCGTCGACGACAATATTAACAATGAACTGGGGTGCACAAACGAGCAGTCTCTGCATGAATCATTACATTGTGGATGTCACCTTTTCACTGACAAGGATGCCTAACCGAGTAAAGTTACTAGCTCTGAATTAACTAGCCAGCCTTGCATTTTTCATAGCAAATGCTTACTTCGGCGACTAACTGCACAAATCGACTTACTGCATCTGCTCTTTCGCATGTGGTTATTCGCTCTTAGTTTGGAAGTCCTTCGAAGAATGCTTCACGAGGTGAATAGTCATGTGTGCTTTGCAAGACAAGTATTAATGCTCATATTTCGCTGCTTGCTTCAAATAATTTTTTTGCTTTCCAGCATTGTGAGAAAAATTATGCCATATGTCCCACTGCACATTGTGTTGTAACCATCGCTCTCCACCACTTTTTTCGTTGGTATACCTGTATGTATACCAGCGACACCAAGTAGATGAACTAACTACAAAGAATTGCCTTTTACGAGATTTGTCTTGCCTAAAGTTTTGAAAACGTACAACAAGCAGTGTGATGTAGTATTTTTTTTTCTTGACAGGTCATCTGAGTAACGTTGGTGTGTTTATGAGTGACAACAGTGTATTTGAGTGATTCCTTTTTACTACACCGCTTGGTTGAAGAAGTGTTCAAAAAAGTTATTTTAATACCAGAAACCAATCAGTATTTACATTCTCAATAGTAACAGTGAAGCCTTCCAACTATTAATGTACATTAACAGGGAAAATTCGACAAGTTTGTCGTGCCTTTTCATCCGAAAGTTTGCCGGTCAGTGGAACTGAGAATTTTTTAGCGGCTTAACTTTCTACACTAACTCCCTCCTGGGCTTTGCAATATGCCAAAAGGTCTCTGCAGGTGTCGTAGTTTACGCATACGCTATTGCACTAAAAACACGAAATTAAATGTATGAGCATCAAGTATCGAAGGATATAATTTACGTTGTCGTCGACGTTTTGGTGATGATGTCTGTAAGCTTGCGTCATGGTTTTTGTGCTTGGTTTTGTTTTTCCTTCTATTACTCGAATGCAGGAAGGCTGCCAAAGCTCTACTGGTCTTTTTGCCACTTCTCGGTGTCACCTACATTCTCGTTATTTGGACACCTACGCACAAGACAGCCAGAGTAATATTCACATATCTGCAGATTACGCTGCTGTCCACACAGGTGAGGCTATCCGTGTGTGGACTTTTCAAATGCTGTCATATTATCAAAGATGTCATTGTGTGAATGTATTTGCAGTATACTTTCATTCGAAGAAAGTACGCACAGCCCTGTCCATGGTCGAGGTTGATAACAAAGTTTACCTGTGCAGAAACCGGGAAGAAAATTATTTGATAAAGAATAAATGAAAAGCCAACTTTTATTCTAATTTATTTCTCGCCATTTACATTAAATTTACTTCTAGTAGGACCTCCTATACATTGCTTGTCATCATTATCCGTTAGTTAATAATAAAATTGTGTCTCACATAGCGAAACGAACCTCTTAAATTTGGCATTCACTTTCTTCTTTATTAGTGATGCTTTGGTTCTTGCAGAGTTGATGCGTTCAATAGTACGCGAGGAAACATTAGTCAGCTGACAGCTCATAATAAAACCCGGTGCTGGATGACACCAACAGGCAGAAAAATAGTCTTCCAAACTCACCCTCATAGCTACTTTTTGCGCTGACTAACGCTTCCAGGTTTAAAGGCACACACGTACCATATGCAGGTGAATGGGAGATTGCCTGCCGACGTAGCTTAGTTGGTAGAGCACCAGATTTGTTATTCGAAGGTCACAAGTTTGGTTCCTGCTAGCGGCAAGTTATCTTTTTGAGCACTTTTATTTCTTCACATTGCTACAATTGCTACAAATAACGTCCCATATCATTTCTTTGGCACCGTTATCAGTTATTTTGAATAATACATGTTGCGCATGTTATTTTTCTGTGAATATCGTGTTTCTGCCATCGGGTACACGATTGAACCAAACATGTTGAAACCTTTGGAAAAATGTGTTGTCCCTTCACTTTGTGATGTATGATTGCCTGTTCACAGGCTTACGAAGAACGCACTTTGTTGATGAATTTTGTTAATTTTCTTATATTATATGAGAAGCAGCTCCTTGAATAATTCATGCAACACTGTCCCTCCGTCGACACCACATTCCCGTGGCCGCAGGTGCTAACGTGGTACCGAGTAGGTCATGGCTTCGCTCGCAATGCGCGCACGTTGATGTCACTCACTCCCAAACTTGTAGCCGCTTGCCGCGTGTAATCTCGCTCGCCTCACCCTCTCCACCGCTCGCAAAGTTCGAGCGCAAATCGAGTGGAACCACTCTTTCCATTCGTTCATCTGCCATGAAACTTAAACGAAACGTTAATGCGCCTCCCATGTCATTGCGTTTTACAGAAACGTTTACTAGAGTACATGCTACACCTAGGTTTGCTTTAAATCATTCTCCCGGCACCCGCGTCTACGTCCATCTGTTTCAGCCGGGTCAAGGGCGTGCGCATCGGTGTTGCTTCGCATCCCATTATGATTCCCTTCGGCGCCGACGGTTCATACTTTAATAATGTAACTCCTTACCTTTTCTTGTCTCTAACAACCTACCAGACTGAATTTATCCGTCTAATTAGCACTAATCTACAAGAAAGTTAGCGCTAACACAACCAGGGCACTACTGACTCTGAGATGTCGTCAGAAAATGCAATACAATAAAGATAACAAGCAACTTGGTATCTGCCCTCGTATATGTTTGTGTGTAATGGTATGCCGTTCATACGCAGGGTTTCAACGTCGCTGTACTCTACTGCTTCCTGAATGGCGAGGTGAGTATAGATTTCTTGAAATATTCAATAGAAACAAAATTTACTGACTGTCAGCGTAAATATCAAGAACACGTAGCGCATGATAAAAGTTGCCGGTAAAGAAGCAGTCAACATTGTTTCGTTTTCTTTTCCACACGCTGTGCACGCAAGCAAGTACTCTATCCCAGTCAGCTACAGTTTTCGTGGCCCCTTTATAGCAAAAGATGTTATGAGATCACAAAGGGTCGCATGAGCCGGGGTTTTCCACCGCCGCCGGTTTCCGTAACCACTATGAAGCGAAATAAGACAAAAAAACCCAAACTAAATAGAAAACACAAGGATACACGAAGATTCAGACATAGGTCATGTGCGTGCAAGCCGGGTATTCTACCTTAGAGCTACGACGTTTTTTCATTACTTATTGAACACTGAGCTACGCCGGTGCCTGAAACTCCGTTCCAATCTGGCCTTACGCAGTCTTGATGTCAGGAAAGGAATTGCGTTAGTATGGTTAATAAAGCTCTTTTCAACAGTAAATTAACAACTAGGCCTCACACAATGCGAATCGCGTAAGGCATGGTCACCCGATAGACCAACCCAGTACTAAAGCTTCTTTGTACTGGGCAGATCAACTGGAGGGGGCCAACGATTGAGTGGTTTATGGAACAGTATAAAGCTTTACAGAAATAAAGGTTATATGACAAAGATTTAAATAAGGTAGTAAATTAGGGAGCTCGATCTAATATATACATATAGAAAAAAAAGCTTCAGTCACAAGCTTTCAAGGTCATCAGCCACAGCACTGAAAAAGTGCACAAAAATTTTGCAAGTGCTTAGAGGATGCCGCACTTTTCCGAAGAATGGTGCAGTGAATTCCTGCCTACTACACAACAATTATAGCAATATATGGTGTAGTGGGTACCCTGCAAGTGTGTTTGTAGCAGTTACCCAAAGAGGGCCTAAAAAGGCCCTGAAAGGCCGCATTCCCAGGTTTCGCTGTGACTGTGATGCACGTTCTGCGCAGGCCTCTCGAGTTTTTGTTCCTTGCACTCCACTGCTGGTCGAATGACATTAGCAAAAAGAAGAAAAAAGTGCTAAGCAATAACTGGTATAATTGTGACGGAGCTCTATATATTTTTTTGCCATCTCTGTGTTCAACTCGAGGGTGCTGATTACCTGCTACAAGAATTGTGGACAGATTACCATTGGTCATGTACAGCTCGCCTTTCGATTTGGTGAGTGGTAGATCAAAAAGAAAGATGCCTACACGTCATCGATCTAGATGGCCAGGAAGTGGTACCATGTCAATGATATAACGTGGGCCTTCCCTCATCAGGTTTTAAAGAACCTTCTTTATGGAACTATAATTAAAAGCGAATCATATCGGTTGACAAGCAATTGATCAAAAATAAGCTCTTTGGTACTAGCAGGGTCTCACTAACGTAAGATTCGCCCATTTCAGTTTATTTCACGAACAAGTTCAGTACAATAAAGCTCGTTAAGTCGAACACCAGGAGCACTAATAATTGTTCAATTAAACAAATTTGGTGCTAAAACTCACAAATATTGTGTCAAACTACTCGAGCAGAACCCAAAAAGCCACCTTTGGACTCGACATCGTGAACTAGGTGGTAATAGAAGATTGTGGTAAGTGATCCCATGGATTACGCTAACGGAGCTTTTAACAACCAAGAGAATTTGGTTACTAGTTATCGATACCCCACTTCTGCTGTTTTGTGTTTTGCATCTCTAGCAAGTATATTTTGATTTCGTATTGCAACATGTAGTGAAATTGTGCGCCGGCTTTTCCGTGGAGCGTCGACAACGGGAAGCTGCCTGTTCAAATCGACCGTTGCGGATACCAACTAGTTCGAATTATCGCGAGTTTCCCCCAATAGAATACATATGGACTTGGTCAACCAAAATAAGTGAGATCGATGACTTCACATCATTATTTTATTAACAGGGGAGACAAGAAGATTTTGTGTTTTAGCGCGACAAATTTCTTGCTTTATTTATTACTCTTTAGGAATACCTTCACTTCGCTCAATAGATGTTATTTCGACTTTGACATGCATTTCTTACTGGTGTAACAATACCTTGAAGTGTGATCAATGTTTCAACTGATCGTGTATCTATCACATGGCTGCGGGATTACCCTCTCGTGTAGGTGACCGACTTGACTGCAGAATTGTCCATTCAAAGTTCGTGAAGCATTGTTACTTTGCACTGCACAGGTGCGAAAGTCTGTGCGGCACCACCTGGAGCGCTGGAAGACTGCCCGTGCCCTGAAACGCGGCGGCCGACGTCGCTCGAGCGCGTCACGTTTCAGCGACGTCCGTGTTGCCAACTCGAAGCGAGGAAGCTGCGGAAGCTTCGCTACGACCACCACGTCGCTGGGAAATGCGCGCCTCTACTCGGCCACCGGCAAGCGCTTCAGCAACGCTTCCTACGGCCCGGTGGCCCTGAAAGATGAGCTTGTGTGAACGCGATTAACCGACCTGCACCACACGACTCACGTTCGCAGCGAAACCTCCGACGTTCCTCGCGGATAGGCAGCACTGACGGACGACATGCCGGTCTACATTCAGCACGCAATCGTCAAGAGCTAGCGCGGAATGGCAGTTGTCTGTGCCAACGCGACTAGATGAGCGTTGCTTCGCAGGCATTTCACTGCCTAGACTGTGAGACTGTCGACCGCTCTCAACGTTCGGTTTCGCATAACGTAATGATTGCTAAAGAAACAAGGTATGGGAGTGAATTTCGCTAGCGGAACATTTGCCTTTATTTGCTGTACTGGTCGAAGATTACCTGTCAGATGCGGGTCAGTTCGGCGTGTTTCGAGATTCATTATTCTCCTTCGACGATAATTTTTTTTCTTGTCGACCGTTAAAGTTTACAGAAGTGGAACGGAGCATTTTACAACAATTCTCTATGGGAGACGTTGCCAAAGACTGAAACATATCGGATTAGCTGGAAGTGGTGACCATTAGTATTTGGTGGCTTGGTTGATTGAAGGGAGTGCCGGTTGGGTACCAGATCCGGTGACGGCATCTGCATAAGTCAACGATGCAGTAACTTGTTTTGGAGACGCGTGCGAAGGATCTTCGGCAACTCGCTTCTGAATAGCACGGTGAAGTGAGTGGTTCTTGTGCCAGAAGAAAGTGAAGAACACGGATTGCCAAGTTTAGTCAACTTACCAACCATCTACAACTAGCCACAACTTGAAAGCGAAACAAAGTGAACGCCCGCCATCGAACGTTGTATGACTGTGAGCAATGTGCGCGTTGCCGCTAGCACGCGATCACTGGTGCTTGTCTGACTGTTACCAGCGTATACATAGAGTGCTTGAAAAGGGTGCTACTGCGGCGTTCAAGCAATTATATCTTCTCCAAAGTGACGTTGTGACTGGAAATAGTGCGAGGGTCCCACCGCTTTTGATGCATGAGGTGGCGATGACGGAAAGGATATTGACGTGGAACGACAGACAGTGTACTATTATTGGCTTCATTTGTATACTCTATCACTTATGTCATCTCATATGTGTGTACGTGACATTGACGAATCACATAGAGGTACCTTAACGATATTGCTTCGAGAATAATATTTGTTTTGGTTCTACAGCGGTTAACGCCGCGTTCAAGTAACGTTATTCACACATATCAGGCAGTAATACACAGTGCATAGATTGTTTAGTACTTGTTGTACATGACACCTGACGAGGGCCTTGAAAAACCTGGAAGCAGTCGTGAAATCACAAAAGAAATGAAATGAAATAAAAAATAGCATAACATTTTGTGGCCTTATAAGTAATTTACTGAAGGAAAACGCTCTAGTGCAATAAAACGGATGTGGAGACTTGCTTTTCCGGAGCTCTTTCTTTCGTTTACCGCATGTTGAAAAAGATTTGTGCCGCGGTAATGTTCCGCACCTACTGACAGAACTCTAAACAAGCTGCCGAAGAGTTTTGTGCTGTCACATGTTTTGCATCACATGTTTTCTGCTGCCACAAGTCTTGTATATGAATGTCACACGATTCGTGGTATGTGACATGATTTTATATTCTTGTAAGTGCATGCTCCGAGTGGAGAGAAATGAAAACACGATGCGGAGAATATGAGTGCTCACAATCTTCAAGTATGAATGACACTAAATTGGTGCCAGGTGACATAGAAGTTTGCTGTAAATCTTACTTTTTCACAGAGTGTAAACATCTATATTTATAGTAAACGTCACGTTTATGGCAAATATTCAGTGCTGCAATGCTACCCAAACGTAGGGTTCTTCTTACGGGCAGTGCAGATGAGTAGACACCAGCCAGATCTTCGAAATTACCTGCACGCTTACTGTTGCTCTAGTAGGTGAACATCACTCGCCATGGCTGTGTCAGTGTGCGCTGTATTAAAGACAGGAAATTGCCAGTAGTATGACCTATTGTGTATTCGCTGCTTTTTCAATGGAGTTTGTAAGCTTCCTTGCGAGTGGCCGAGGAATGCATAGCATACGGAACTATTTGATGATGTAGATGCTTAAGGAATAATCAAATGGGTTAATTCAGATAGAGGTAAAAAGACGTTGTTGCTGAGATTCGCGATGAGATTATCGGGTTATATATTCGTTCTTATGTATGTTTTCGTTGTCTGAACATAAGCCAAGTGGTGAAATTGTTACCACGCTGGTCTCTTACAAGAGGAGTCAGTCTTCGTGAAAAAGTCAAGAAGTTTTTTGCGTTAGTCAAGCTATTAAATGTTTAGCCTGAATAATATTCTTAAACATTTTCTTACATAACCATAAATGAAAGATAAAAGCCCCGTTACTTGGTTAGTGGTCATCGCCATAAAAGTACCAAGGCAATTACTACCGCGTCACAGTGTGTGTGACTTTCGTTTTGTGAACAAACCAGTTGCCTTGAGCAAACTGAATAGGCACGTTATCTAGTCAGCCTCGCACAGCCAATACAACTGTTTAGCAGGAACTTTGCAGCAGTGGGCACCGATCATTGTTACAAACTTTGCGTTTTCAGCAGAAGGCGCCACTTTTAGCAGTGTTGTTTGTGTGTTGTCAGTCTTGTAATAAACTTTGAGTGTATATTTTAGTAAATAAATGTCATTTCCCAATGTTAACTTAATACTGTCTTATTAAGAGTAGTCGCAAATGGTCTGACATCTCTGCAGACCCGTTCGTGCACCCAAGGGTCGCAGGTTCAACCCAAATCACTATGAAACTTTTACCGAAAAAAGGTAAAGAGCGAGGCAAGTCCGCTTTGAAAAATTGGCAAAGAAAATAAAAGACCGAGCTTGTTAGACCGCATCAGTGGCTCACATTGAGGAGTGTTACTATTTTCTGAAATTTACCGGTAAGTGTTCTTTATAATCGAATACTTTCGTTTGCAAGATCGTTTCTTCTGTAGGTTACAAGGATTCCTCCGCAAATCTTTTTACAGAATATTTCCATTGTGCATGCGGAAATATTTTTTTATTCTTCATTAGGCATCACACAGGATATGCTAGGTGATAACAGTAATCAGAATATCCAGAAATAGTGAAAGCTATGCGCAGTTGTAATGTCGTTTTTGTTCCCTAAATTAGCCCTATACTAGAAGCAAGGCTTTGCATCCGGACACCGTAAGTGCTTTGTTGAGGTATTTCGTAACCTCTATCATGAAAGACGAGCCAGCGTGTGTATGCCGGGAACTGAAGTTGGTTCAACGTTTTGAAAAGAAAATCAACACAGTCTTTTTTTTTGTTCTGAATAAAGTTATTTTGTTTTTTATTTATCGATATACAATTTTCATTCGGGCAGGGAAATAAAAGTACATGCACCAATACACAGCTGTAAGATGTCAATTTATATTATTAAATAGAGTAGCGTAGTGTTGCACGTGCGTTTTAGGCACGTTTGCAAGATCATCTCCGTTGTGTTCACCTAATCTCATGTTTTTTGACCATGTATACTGATTACACCCAGAAGAAAAGTTTATCTTGGATGCAACAAGTTTTTTCCCACTTTCGTATTAAACTGCCACCTTGAACAGCAAGGCTTTCCTAAATTGGCTGCAGTCACAAAAAAAAAAGACCCGGTAAGTTGGCTTTTCTGAGCGGATAAATGACGCGATCATGCTTTTCAACGTGACTGCGTGGTTCTGGTGATGAGTGCACTGCTTTCCTTCGAATGCTCTGCTTATTTTAAACGATATTATTGATCTGTTTTGGTATACTTAACCCTGTAATAGATTAAAGTGGTTGCTTGAGCGAGTTGCTATGGCAGACTGGGCTTAAAAACTGAGCAAAAAGACACAAGAACAGTAATGGAGGACAAGCCACCAGCATTGACTTCCAACAAGGTATTGTTTGCAAAAACGCCTAAAGTATTCGTGCGCAGTGGAAGTGAAAAAAAGACGGGGGGGGTGATAAAATTAAAAAAAACATACGAACAACACGTCAGAAATATAACATGCAGAAATAGGCTGGAAAAAATCAATATATTTCTGCGATTAGGCAGCCTTACACTCCATTGTCTAACTGGTCCCCTGTTTTCATGCGCTGTTTCTACGTAAATACACTGGAGCCAATCATGAAATTTTGGTATTGCTTATATCAAGGACATCAGCACCACTATATCGTGTCTCGCATTGGAGCGGACAAAAAAGCTCTTTGAAGCCGAGTGAGTACTAGCGAAACGTTTGAAGACGTAAAATATTGTTTTGATGCAGCGTAGTTTACTATTACAAAAAACTGAGCAACCTGACATTTGTGCAAGTGAATGACCAGTGAAAACTATTTTTTGCGTGACACGAAGTTGCACCAATTATACGCCCTACCATGAAATACCAAAATATGTGCCTGGAAACTTTCAATCATGTGTAGCATATGCTTCTTCAAAGAAGGATGCAGAATGCTTTACTTTTCAATGAAATTATTTACCAAAACATTTTGCAGAAACACCCGAAGCCGTAGTTGTTATGGCTAATTGAGGACTCGTTACATGCAAGGCATATTGCTGCTTACTAACGGAAACAGCGTTTATACAGAGAATTTTATTCAGATTCACATGTTCAAATACGCTCATGTGAGAAAATAAACCGAGCGAAATAATGGCACATGTACACATGGTGCGTGGACATTAGATATGGCGACTGGTAAGCCTCCGATAGAATTGTTTCCTTGCAGGCTGCGTCATGTTTGGGTGACACCTAATTGTGGTAGGGATACTTTTACAAATGTATGCACCAATAAACAGTTCGACGGTCGTAAACAATGTGCGCCATGGGAAGAATATGATTTAGTTGTTTTACGATTAGAGTGTGAGCTCTGGGCCACACATATTTCTTCAACTTTAGTCTACTGGCGAGAGCAGTGGCGTTTGCCCATTTTTTGTGACACCTTCGTTTTTCGCCGCTGAGAGTTCTTCATTTGTCGCGTAAGCTTCACTGGCCGAGGCTGAGCAGTTTGGCGTGGCTTACAGTGCGCCGCTCTGCGCCAGCACGCACAGCAGTGACCTCACACGGCGCACAGCTGGTGCTCCAGCGAACTCTAGGAAGCTCCTGGAGTGACCTGTGGCTAGTGCACAGACGCTTGAACAAGATGAGATCGCTCCCTAGCTATTCCGTCTGTAGGTCCATGAGCCTGTTTGTTCATCGGTGGTCCGTCCATCCTTGGTTCATCTGTCCGGTCATCCATCCGTAATTCGTTCATCGGTCCATTAGTCTATCCATGGTTCGCCCGTTAATTCTAGCTATAAAGTTCTAGATTAATGGTGAGAAATATCGGTCAAAGTAGCAGGGCTTTTATGGAGGCTTCATACCACTAGTCTATTTCTGCACATATGGTCGGCGCCATTACAAAGTCGTACTAAAGGTCGTAATTTCCCTTAATCCACACAATGGCATCAGGTGATGCTGACGGACGCTCCGGCGTTTAAATGCATGTACATATCCCTTAATGTGGACGAGGGGATAGCCACCCTGGTAGCTTAGTTGGTAGGGCGTTGGACGCGTTATTCGAAGGTCGCGGGTCGGGCAACTCCCGCAAGTCATCTTCTTGCCCACTATTCTTTCTTGACAGTTACATTACAATTACTTCTAATTTTACCCCTAAGGCAACTGACTGGATCCGCAGAAAATGCAAACATGTGAAGTTGAGACAAAAAATTGGAGGGTCCGATGAGATTAAAAAGTTCGCAGGTATAACATGGCAGAAGAAAGCACTAGAGCCGGTTGACTGGCAGATCATAAGAGAGGCCTTTACCCTGCTAAGGCTCGTTGCCGGGCTAGTTGGTTGGGGTTTATCATTTATATGGGTATAGCGCACCACGACAAGGACAATAACGAGAGACACACACACAGACAGCGCTAACTTGCAACTAATGCTTTGTTTGCGATCACACATATTATTTATACACTAACAGTAGGCCGATAAAACCTGGAAAATATCATGTTAAGATACAGCACAGCTAATGCACGCGTCATCATTGATTGCGACAAACTGCACTCGCCAACGTCAAAATGAAGAGTCTAGATACTTCTTTTCTTTATCTAACAAAGCTACGGAAGGCGCACTTACTCATTTTTTTTCACTTTGTCAATTTAAAAGGCTTCATTGATTTCACGCATAGTTCTGTCATGGGCCCTAAAGAGAATACGGGTGTTTTAAAACACAGGGACGCAACCACACCTCTGACAGTGAAGGGCCAAATGACCAGATACAGCTTTTCTACGTGTACTTGTGTTTCCCTAAGTCCCTCGTTCACACGGCCTTCCAGATTAGCCCATGTACACGCAATCACAAGTCAAAGGAGTGCCATAGACAACACCACGACAACAATTTACAAATTTTTCCCGGTGCTTGGTCTTACAATCCTGTTTCCTGTTACTGTTTGCAATAATCTTTTTGCACATTCCTTTCAACCGTTCGGGAGCAGAAAACACTCATATCCGCAGGAGCTTTCCTTGATATCCTTCGCAAAGGTAATGCGAAATGGCATGCAAGTAGGGTATTGTATCCTACGTGCAGCATAGCACTATGCATAACCACACATATCATTAGGCATGTAGGGGCACTAACGCAATCTTGGCTGCCTTAGTCGCGGCTGCCTGGTCTCTGACATTGGCCCTTCGTTTCCTGCTTATATTTTCGGCGACAGCGGTTAGCAAACGCATGAGATAACCAGAGCCCAATAAACGTTTTCCGAGACCACATAAGCTTGCATCAAGCTAGTGGTGACCCGACTTCATCAGTGAATTTTGAAAACAGGAATTTATCAGCGCACGCTTTACCAATTTTCAGTGAGCCTACGTGAACGGAAGAACCGGTTTATTTCTCGCAGTTCGTAGCTCCAGCATACTACTGCTGAAATAGTAATTTAGTATTTTATGCCCAGCACAAGGGAGAGAACACTGTCAAGAACATGATTGGAGTTTTTGTCACAACCGCGTCAAAATTGTTATGATCATTGTTGCCAACAATCAGATAGTCATCTAGAAATCTGAAAACAACTATCACATCAGTGTGCTTCACACACTCAAGGACCTAGCGCTCGTGTCCTTCGTCTCCTTCTTGTCTCTGTGTCTCCGTTTTGTTCTCGTGCTATAACTATCATCAGACCTTATTACGTTTTGATAAAAACAGGTCGCTCAAGTGCAAGGCTATGCAGTAACCTGTACATATCCCGTTCTTATGCTTCACAGTGTTCCCTTTTCACGTCGCATAGGTCGAGTTAAGATAAAAGTAAAGGAGCTCTAAAACTGTTCACTCGATACACCGGCAGCATTTTGAAATTGAACTGCCCGACTCTGTCGATACCTTCCGGCACACATGTCATCAACTCGGCCTGAGAAAGGGGGTAATAAAGATATTTGACATCTTGTTTTCCAAACAAAAGACAAGGAAAACAAAAGATATTTGTTTTCCTTCTCTGCGAAAAAGTGTAGCACTTTTTTCGAATTTTTCACAAAAATGGTCGTAAAGAGATATCAACTCTAAACTATTTTGTACAAATAACGCAATGCACTTTTGCCAGGATTCATTCTCCGAGACGATCACTCCGAAAGGGCAGTTAACGTTATGCGTTTGCGCCGTGAAAAATATATCAAGATCCATTTTTGTCCTCTCAATTGATCTACCCAGGCCTTCAGCTATAGAAGCCACTTTGAGCGTGGCTTCCATAGCTTTGTCAGCTGAAGAAAAGAAGTATCTAGAATCTTCATACCACTAGTCTATTGCTGCATATATGGTCGGCACTAATACAAAGTCGTACTAAAGGTCGTAATGTCCCATAATCCCCACAATGGCAACAGGTGATGCTGACGGACGCTCCGACGTTTGAATGTATCTACATACCCCTTAATGCGGACGAGGGGATAGCCACCCTGGTAGCTTAGTTTGGTAGGGTATTGGACGCATTATTCGAAGGTCGTGGGTCTGGCAACTTCCGACTGTCATTCTGAAACCATGAATGACAATCTGCCAGGAACTATCAAGAGGAAGGTATACAAAAACTGCATCTTGCAGATACTTACCTACAGAGCAGAAACCTGGAGCCTTACATAAAGGGTCCAGCTTAAATTTAGGATGATGCTGCGAGCTACAAAAAAAAACTGATAGCCATAAGCTTGCGAAACCGCAAGAGAGCAGAGTGAGTCAGAGAAGATTATTTGATTGATTGATTTGTGGGGTTTAACATCTCCAAACCACCATTTGATTATGAGAGATGTCGAACTAGAGGGCTCCGGAAATTTTGACAACCGGGGTTCTTTAACGTGCACCCAAATCTGTACACGGGCCTACAACATTTCCGCCCCATCAGAAATGCAGCCACCACAGCCGGGATTTGATCCTGCGACCTGCGGGTCAGCAGCCGAGTACCTTAGCCACTAGACCACCATTGCGGGGCTGGGTCAGAGAACAAAGCGAGTCAAGGAGATCATAGTTGAAATCAAAAAGAAGAAATGAAAATGTGCTGGCCACGAAGCACGTAGGCAGGATAGCCGTTGGTCATTAAAGGCAACTGACTGGATTCTCAGAAAGTGCAAACACGTGAAGGGGAAACAGAAAATTAGGAGGGCCGATGAGATTAAAAAGTTCACAGGTATAACATGGCAGAAGAAAGAACTAGAGCCGGTTGACTGGCGGATCATAAGAGAGGCCTTCACCTTGCTAAGGCACGTTGCCGGGCTAGTTGGTTGGGGTTTATCATTTATATGGGTATAGCGCACCACGACAAGGACACAAAACGAGAGACGCACACACAGACAGTGCTAACTTGCAACTAATGCTTTATTTGCGATCACACATATTATTTATACACTAACAGTAGACAGATAAAACCTGGAAAATATCATGTTAAGATACAGCACAGCTTATGCAAGCGTCATCATTGATTGTGACAATCGGCACCCCCCAACGTCAAAATGAATATTATAGATACTTTTTTCTTTATCTGACAAAGCTACGGAAGGCACACTCACTCATTTTTCTTTCACTTTATCAATTTCAAAGGCTTCAATGATTTCACGCGTAGTTCTGGCATGGGGCCTAAAGAGAATACGGGTGCTTTAAAACACAGAGACGCAACCACACCTCTGACAATAAAGAACAAAATGACCAGATACAGCTTTTTATACGTTGTACTTGTGTTGCCTAAGTCCCTCGTTCACACACCTTCCAGATTAGCCCAAGTACACGCAATCACAAGTCAAAGGAGTGCTATAGACAACACCATGACAACAATTCACAAATTTTTCCCGGTGCTTGGTCTTACAATCCTGTTTCCTGCTACTGTTTGCATTAACATTTTTGCACATTCCTTTCAACCGTTTGGGAGCGGAAAACACTACATCCGCAGGAGCTTTTTCTCGACATCCTTCGCAAGTAATGCGAAATGGCATGCAAGTAGGGCATTGTATCTGTATGCATCATATCACTATGCATAACCACACATATCATTATGCATGTAGGGCCACTAAAGCAACCATGGCTGTCTTAGACGCGGCTGCCTAGTCTCTGTCATTTGCCCTTCGTTTCCTGCTTATATTTCCGGCGACGGCAGTTAGCAAACGCATGAGATAACCAGAGCCTAATAAACGTTTAGCGAGAGTCCATAAGCTTGCATCAAGCTAGTGGTGACACGACTTCATCAGGGAATTTTGAAAACAGGAATTTATCACCGCACGCTTTACCAATTTTGAGTGATGCGACGTGAACGGAAGAACCGATTTATTTTCACGCAGTTCGTAGCTCCATCATGCTCCTGCTGAAACAGTAATTTGGTACTTTATGCGCCAGCACAAGGGAGATAGCACTGTCAAGGACATGATGAGAGTTTTTGTCATAACCGCGTCATAGTTGTTATGATCATTGTTGGCAACAATCAGGTAGTTGTCTACAAATTTAAAAACAGCTATCACACCAGTGTGCTTCACACACTCAAGGACCTAGCGCTCGTGTCCTTCGTGTCCTTCTTGTCTCTGTGTCGTCGTTTTGTTCTCGCGCTCTAACTATCGTCAGACCTTATTACGTTTTGCTAAAAACAGGACGCACAAGTACAAGGCTATGCAGTAACCTGTACATATCCCGTTCTTTTGCTTCACAGTGTTCCCATTTCACGTCGCGTAGGTCGAGTTAAGAAAAAAGTAAAGGAGCTCTAAAAACTGTTTACTTGACACACCGGCAGCATTTTGAAATTGAACTGCCCCTACTCTGTCAATACCTTCCGGCACACATGTCCTCAACTCGGCCTGAGAGAGGGGTAATTAAGATATTTAAGATTGTTGTAGGCCCGTGTGCTCAGATTTGGGTGCACGTTAAAGAACCCCAGGCGGCCTAAATTTCCGGAGCCCTCCACTACGGCGTCTCTCATAATCATATAGTGGTTTTGGGACGTTAAACCCCACATATCAATCAAGATATTTAAGATCGACCAAAAATGCTAAAAGATTCGCGTTTTCCTTGTGTGCGAAAAAAATCTAGCACTTTTTTGACTTTTTCACAAAAAATTGGTCGTAAAGAGATATCAACTTTAAATTATTTTGTACAAATAACGCAATGCACTTTTGCCAGGATTCATTCTCCGAGACGATCACTCTGAAAGGGCAGTTAACTTCACGCGTTTCTGCCGTGAACAATATATCAAGATCCACTTTTTGTCTTCTCAATTGATCTACCCAGGCCTTCAGCTATAGAAGCGACACTGAAAGTGGCTTCCATAGCTTTGTCAGCCGAAGAAAAGACGTATCTAGAATCTTTACTTTGATATTGGCGAGTGCGGATTGTCGCAATCGGTGATGACGCGTGCATGAGCTGCACTGTATCTTAACATACAGTGCTGGTTTTATCCTGGTTTTATCAGTCTACTTTTATTGTATAATTAACATGTGTGATCGCAAATAAATCATTAGTTGCAAGTTAGTGTTGTGTGTGTGTGCATATCTCTTTATGTGTCCTTGTCGTGGGGTGCTATACCCATATAAAAGATTTTACCCAGCACTGGGGCGTAGCGAAGCTAATCATGATGATGATGATTATCACATATTACCTAATAGACTGAGGGCCCGTTGTATATTGACTCATCGACTATTTGAAAATGCGGAAGTATTTGTGAGCGATATGCACCCGCCAAGGAAGTTTACGAGATCTGATGATAGTGCCAGAACACACAGCATAGCGAGAATACGCAAAAAAATCGAGCCTGCTACTGCGTAGTCTAGCGAGTAGACGAATCAAAATCGGTCTTTCCAGGGTACATTTCTCTTTTTTTTTAGGTACGAAGCTCCTTGGGGGGCACGTCGTTCTCTCTTACGTTTGCATGTATCATGTATGTAGCAACCTTTTGTATTTGAACTGCTAACTAGACGGCGTTGTGTGTATTTAGCGCTGCACGGGCCGGATAAAGCATTCTTCGATCGGGCCCGGGCCGGGTTCGGACCCATGAGCTTCGGGCTCGGGTCAAGCCAGGCTACGCCTGGGTCTCATATTCACGGTATTTCAAGAAATGCTTCGTATAATATATAAAAATTACATATAGGAGGCATGCACGTGCTACCTGCGGCCTTCGCTTTCCTTTGGCAGAAGGCATCTTCACATGTGTACAAACATTAATTACGGTAGTAATAAAGAAAGTAAAACAATTAACTTTTTGCACAATTTAAAACAATTACCTTTTCACTGAGGGCGTTTTTGAAGTGAATGGTAGATACGCTGTTTAGTATGTCGGTTTCAGTTTCGCCAGCTAAATTAGCCAGATTTCATGGCTCCGAAGTGATTATCAGGGGCCGCCTTTCCGACCTTTCAAAATTGCTGTAAACTATTTGTAGGGAGAACTTCACTTCACCAATTTGACTAGTCCGGCTATTTACACAATTGATTTACTTTCTATAACTACTGCCGCAATGAATGTTTCTACAAGGTAAAGGGAACGCCACAGGTAGGACGCAGATACCTCCTTTTCGTAAATTTTGGTTAGTATTAGACCCATTTCTTGAAACACCCTCATATCGATATATTGTCGTGTCTATGCTGTTTGGTTTCGTTGTTTTGTCGGGTTTAACAGCCTAAAGGGGCCCAGGTTACGTGAAGTGCTGTGGTTGAGAGCTTCGGCTAACTTAGACCACCTGGAGTGCATTAGCACGCAATGCAAATCGGAAAGTGCATGACCAGTAGCATATTGTTGCGTCGGTATGCAGCACGTTTTTTATTTTATTTTTTCAAAAAACACGTTATATATGTTCTCACCATTATATTGAGTGAAAGACGCTCTTGCATACCGTAAGAAAAGTGTTGTCAGGTGATACTGCTGTTACAGCAAACGTACACTGCTAACATTATTTGGTGTAGACAAGATGTCCGCGCTCATATCAAGGTAAAAATTTCGAGTATGAAGATACACTGGGATGCTCGGCACGCCCTTCTCCATCTGCGTGCTCCGTAGACGCGTCAACGCGACTCGTGAGTCATGAATACCTCCGGAGCTGTTAGCGCACTTAAGTGCGATATGCGGAGTGACTCATATGACAGGTGCGCCAATCAATGCAAATGTTGCTAGCAAGGTAGTTTACAAGTGGCGATTGCAAGCACTTGGCTGTTATCTAAAAATTTTAAGCATTTATCTGGAATGCCCATCGCTGAGAGCCAATTTTTCCCTGTTTTTACAGGCACCTTCGTGTTTTTTCGTATTTCGGCAGTAATTCATATGCGTCCTCATTTATCGAAGCGCAAGTGATCTCACGGCACTCGAAAACGTTAAAGCACTTCAGCGGGAAAAGTTAAAGCCACGTATAAGGAAGCTCATCATTGTGATGTGGATTCGCTGCGGCACATCCTGAAACAGGGCGGAAAGGGGAGAAAGGTTTGAAGGCACGGGTGTATTGGCACCTTTTATCGCATAAATGTCCGACGGCTCCTGCGGCACCACGAGTTGCGGAATTTCACAGTGAAAGCTGTTGCTAGATCACAACTCGGGTCACGCGCAGTTGCCTGCCGCTGTCGCAAATGGTGTCCGTAGCGACATCACGCGAAATTGTAAAAAAAAAACCTAACATCAAAGACAAAGTGAGGCTCAAACCCGGGCCCATCGGGTGCCAGCCCAGTATTCTACCACTGAGTTATGACGGTGCTTGTAACATGTCAAACTTGCCTTAGGAAGGCCTAATGCCGGGAAAGCAGTCGCGTTAATATGACCTATATATAAGGCGCTTACAACAGCGAAACAACAACCAGTGGTCGCATAATGCAAATAGCGTAACGAGTGGGCCATCCAATGCTCAAAACCATCACAAAAGATTGTCCTTGTTCCCCTGTTAAGGTTGGCGGTACCTGATTCAGCCATATTTCGTCATCGTGGTCAGCCACTGCAGGAACGATTGGAACAATTCCAAGTGTTTAGCGGATACCGCGCTTTTCAGATGAATGACGAAAACTAGCATAGCGAATGCCAGCCTTCTGTCCAAATAAATTTATAACAATGACCTAGTGGGTATCAGGCAAGTGTACTTGCAGCGGTTACCCAATAAGTGTTTAGAAAAGGCTCTGAAAGACCGCTCTTCTAGCTTTCGCTGGGACTGTGCTGCGCCTTCGGCGTCAGCCTGGCGTTTGTTTTTATTATTTCAGACTTCTTTTCCCGATTTGCACCGTTTTTTTATGTTAACGTATAAGTAACGCACATCAAGACTGATGGCATGAGCCCCTATTCTTATGAAAAAATCCACGTGAAAAGTTCATCTTATGAAAAATTCATCTTATGAAAAAATCCAAAACATCCAGCACGCGCTTAGCCTATTTTTCCTTAGTGTCTGCAGAGCAGCAACCTGCTTGCGTCACATAGTTTCGCAAGCTGCATAGTTACTTCATTAGAGACCTTGAATCTGTGATCTGCACCACAGGTTCAAGGAACTTGGCTTGACGTCATATTGTGGAAGGCACTGCTCTCAGCGCCAACGAATGGTCCAGAGACATTTTACTATGTAGTGCTTGATGCCGAAGACTCGGAACGCCGGCCTTGATCTCCCGAACTGTTGCTTCTGATCAGGGACGTCTTTATGCTGCCGGACTGTCATGAAGCGTGCCACAAACGATCGGGCGCCTCGTCGAGCCCAGAATACGAGAAGCTGTCAATTAGTGGAACCAGCTAATCCACTCAAGCCAGTTTGACCTCTCGACGCTGCAGGCTCTCCACAGCAGCCCGTTAAAGGCGCTCCGAACAGAGTTAGGCGTGCTGAACGCCGAGCTGAGAATTTTTCCGGTGCTTGGGACTTGTTCGCAAACTTGCCTTATGCATGGTTAATGTCGGGAAAAGAATCGCGTTAATATGAGTAATGAAGGGTTTTAGAACAGCAAAATAACAACCAGGCGTCACACAATGCAAAAAGCGTAACGAGTGGGTTGTCCAATGCTCAAACCCATTCCAAACGCATGTTTTTGATCACTTATGAACTGAGGCGCATACCCACTTCAGGCGTACTTTCTCATCGTCGTCAGCCAGTGCATGAACCATTGGCACAATGTTCCAAGCAATGGTATAGCGGATATCGCGCTTCTCAGAAGACTGACGAACAATAGCATAGCGAATGCCGGTATACTATCCCAAAGTTTCATTATTAATGCGGTAGTGGGCGTCAAGCAAGTGTACATGCAGCAGTTACCCAATGAGTGTTTAGAAAAGGCTCTGAAAGGCTGCTCTTTTAGCTTTCGCTGTGACTGTGCTGCGCCTTCCACGCAGGCCTGGCAATTTTTTTAGGGGCGAAGCTCCCTATAACGCCACCCTTCCGTCTCGTAGCCGTTGTAGTTTGTAACAAGTATAACACTTTGACCCCAAGGTAGTGCCGGTGAGAGATTTCTTCTGTGCGTTGTTGAACAATAAAAATAGTGCTCAATGTACATGCCAATGGCTGCTAATGGGGAATGAGAGACAGGAGCATTCGGCTTTTAGTTAACGCGCACGCTGCGATCCCCATTGGCAGCCATTGGCATGTACATTGAGCACTATCTGACAAAAAAGGTTGCTACGTTATACTCGCTGGGTGTAACCTCCTTAGTTTTAGAAAGGTTTAGCGAGCGTTGAGCCGCAATGCCATGAACACATGAACTAGTATATACCATGAATGAACTCGAGGTGGTTAAAGGTGGGAAGTAGACACGAAGCGCAAGCCGTAAGAAAGTAAAAGCCGAATTCTCCTGTCTCTCATTTCACATTAGCAGTCATTGGCATGTACATTGAGCACTATCTGACAGGAGAAGGTTGCTACGTTATACTCGCTGGGCGTAACTTCCTTGGTTTTAGAAAGGTTTAACGAGCATTGGACCACAGTGCCATGAATAC
Organism: Rhipicephalus microplus; assembly: GCF_013339725.1. Classification (NCBI taxonomy): domain Eukaryota; kingdom Metazoa; phylum Arthropoda; class Arachnida; order Ixodida; family Ixodidae; genus Rhipicephalus; species Rhipicephalus microplus. The sequence goes on from NC_051173.1 coordinate 43,983,325, forward strand.
AGTGAACTAGTATATACCATGAACTCGAGGTGGTTAAAGGTGGGAAGTAGACACGAAGCGCAAGCCGTGAGAAAGTGTGCGTGTGCCTCCTCTCGTCCAGTTCCTTGGAATGTTCGCTGAATGGCGGTGCTTCTATATGAGGAATATATGATGAAAAGATTCGAGATGGTGGTACTTGGAGTGTTGAATCGGTGGATGAACGGACACACAGACAGATGCATGGACGGACGCATGGATGACTGCACGGACGGACGGACGCATGGAGCGGATGCTTGGACGAAAGCAGGGACGGACGCATAGATGAACGTGTGGACGCACGAACAGACGCAGGCACGGACGGGCGGCTGGACGCACGGGCGGCCACACAGACGCACGCATGGATGAACGGAAACAAGAACGAATGTGCCGATGGATGCTTCGCCCCACTATCTATCATTCACTCTGTGGATATGCTGCCAATTTTTTTATCTCTTGGAAGCTAAGCAGAAAGCAGTATGCATCAACATCGTTTTGATCAGCTAGGCATCTTCAAATATTTTGCGTCACGGCATTTGGTGCAGAAGTATCAAAGTGGCCTCTCTACCCACACTTCGTTTTTCGCACTTTTCTCAGCTTGCGAAGCACCCTATCGCGGTAAGAGTAATGTTTCCGGGATTCTGAAAGTGTAGTTCACTAATATACAATAAATCGTTTTTCTCTTTGTGTCCTTTCAAAGAGGATAGGGAAATAGGCGCAAAGAGTAATGATATAAAGTTTATATAACGTTTAAAGATAACCGCCGTGGAGTGCGTAGGAGCGTTCTACGGCGGTCGTCTGCTCGATGCGCTGAGAACAGGTACACTGAACGCATGCGAAACGCCGACACATTAGCCTCGCATCTCGTTGCAATTCACGGGAGAAAAATGGAAAAATACGCTCACATTCCTTTACTGGCGTCTCATATTTTTCTAGAATTTTATTACACTTTTCAAGCAACAAATTACATAAACTACGTATGCCGTGTTAAATATTTTTCGCCATCTCACGTGCCACTGTTTGCAACGTCAAAGCAGAGTTGTGTAGTTAGAGGACCAACGTCACTGCATTGCCGTGTAGGTAGGGCCATTCATACGCGCACGTCATGCCCTCATTCTCTTGGCGCGCACCGGCAGAAGGGAGAGAAAGCAGCGTTCATCTTAAAATTTGGCCCATTTCCATGGCACGTAGCATTATAAATTTTGGCAGACGTGATCATGAGCACCTCGTATACGCATTGCGCTTGTCAGCTCAAAATTGTGAAACCTGGTGAGAGTATTTTAATGCGAAAGTGGAGTCCGTAACTACTTGCGAGGCGGGTCGTTTTAATATATGTGATTTATCCTTACCAAGAGAAAAACGGAGAGTGATCTGTGTGTACGCACCCATTGAGATTCAAGATCGAAAGGAGGTTTTTAAAAACATTCATGTGTATTTGAAATGTGAAGGTGAACTAGTTTTGGTCGGGGATTTCAACTGCGTTTGTTCGAGTATAGATAAATCAAGTTTCAGGCCATACAGAGATTTAAGCACCACCGTTCTAATCGATATGGTGGTGAAGGCTCAGCTAGAAAACGTGGGTGAGAGTCTTTGCAGTAGAAAAGGGTTATGTTTACCCACTTTCAGCGTTCAAGCCATGCTAGACTTGACAGAGTATACGTGTCTTCTGAAATCATCCCTTCATGCTATGATTACAGAGTTACACTTGTTACGTTTAGTGATCATTGTTTGGTTTCATATTCAGTGGCTAAACATGAAAGGAACAACAAACATTTCTCTTGGGACCTCTGGAAATTCAATGTAAAGCTATTAAAGGATGAATTGTTTATTCGCATTTTTCTAGAGGGCATAGAAGACTTAGCAAATAAAACACTTGAATCCTGGGGACATAAGTGGGAAATATTTAAACGGACCATTAAACTGAAAGCACTTGAGGAACCAGTATCCCGAGACATGCTGAAAAAGAACTTGAAGTGCGCTTGCGTGAAAACTACCACAGTTAGTAGCGGAAGAATGTACTCAGGCAGGAACATTTTCCGAGAAGATAAACAGAACTAAGTAGAAGCTAGAGTTGATAGACCAAAACGTTATCGTGGAGCATTGATTCGAGCTCAAGCAGGAAATCTTTGTAGCGGGAGAAATGCCAACAAAACGAGCTCTTGGAGCTGAGAAGGGAAATGCCTGTAAAAGTGAAATAACAGAATTAGAATATAAAGAAACAAGGTGCCATACGAAAGAAGCAATATGCGGTGCGTTTTTCGAATATTACAAAGAGCTATTCACACCAACCAGCGTACACGCAGATCGTTTTAATAGCGATTTCATTTCATTATTGCCAAGACTTGATGATGAAAGGAAGGAAATGTTAGAATTTCCTATAACAGAGCGAGAAGTTGAAAAAGCAATTGATAAGTTAACCAATGGTAAGGACTCCAGGACCTGATGGCCTGATTGCTGCAGTATACAAGGAATTCAAAGATGTAATTTCACCTATTTTGAAGGAGGTATTTAACGAGGCTTTTAGATGTAAACAATTTTCACCATCATTCTTGTCAGCACACACGGTCTTAATACCTAAAACAGAAGATCCCGCGAAGTTAAGAAGCAACTCTATATAGAGCAATTAGCCTAACTAATGTTGACTAAAAATATTGATGAAAATATTGGCCATAAGACTCTAACAGTTATGACGAAAGTGGTTGGGTCCAAATACACTTGTGACATAAATAGAAGAAAAATAATGACCAATATAAACATAGTACGATCAATCCTAGGAAGTTGTGACGCGATGCATCTCAACGTTGCCATGCTTCAAATTGACCTCAAAAAGGCACATGATCGCGTGCCGCACGACTTGATCCTTTCATTACTTCAGCACATGAACGTAAGAAGTTTGATTAGCGATGGAGTGCGCATGGCTTACACAGGATGCACGACGAGATTGGTAATAAACAAAACTGCGGGTGAGCGTATACTTGTGCTGCGGTCAGCGAGACTGGGGTGCCTGCTATCGCCCGTGCTTTTTGCTATCTTTATTGAACCTTTCTGTTTCAATTTAAACATTAACAATGCAATAAGTGACTTTAAATTGCATGAAACTGAGGTTAGCCTCCTTGCATACGCAGACGACATTGCAGTTTTCTGTACAAAGTATAGGAGTATAATGCATACTTTAAATGCTCTGAAAACTTTTTGCAGGTGAGTGGTAGTGCCGTGAACTGGGATAAGTGCGTTGGCTTCTGGCATGCGGAATGGGACGTCACACCTAGAATATTTCTAAACAATAAATAGGAAGAAACACCAGTGCAGTATTTAGGAGTGCCGATGGAATTCTATGACGACAGTGAACAGTATTGGAAAAAGGAAACACGGGCGTTGCGCAATGATGTAGAAAAATGGAAAGGCTGAGGTATGTCAATATTCGTAAGGGCCACAACGTGCAACTTGTTCCTAGTGAGCAAGCTGTGGTACGTACTGCATGTTTTGCACTGAGTAGAATAAGTGTACAGAAAATGCGCAGAGTATTTGCAGTTTTAATTTATTGTTCTGTGTGTGAAAAATCAAGCCATGGAAACCTTTTCAGAAAAATTGGAGATGGTAGGCTCGGATTAGTTCATTTGTACATAAAACAACTTGTAAATTTTTCTCTTTTTTTGCGTGATGTATATGACCATTTTTGAGAACTGTTATACAATTCAAGTTATCTAGAATGCTGCCGAGTTTTCTCGTATCAGGAACAAATGTGCAAAAACCAATACAAGAGTATTTAAAGGAAGTTGTTCCGTGATTTCACGTTTTATCAGCGAGTTTTTGGTTAGAGTATCTGGCTGAAGTATCAAGTAAAAAATTGTATAAGGATCTCTTTGATGTTTCACTGCCTGTATTATTGTACCGTCAGCTATATTGTGCAGGCCCTGGACAGGATGTTTTGAAACGTGTTAAAAGAATGCTTGTAGCGCCAAGGGCCTAAGTTTTTTTTTTCTTTAAATTACATACTGGTACCTTACCACTTAAAACGTGGTTGCACGATAGTAGAATATTCGTCCCATGGAGCACACACTGCCACTTGTGTAGTAAATCAGAAACAATTGAACAAGTGTTTATAGATTGCTGGAGCGGTGTCTTTTTCTGGGACATATTGCAGAGAACCTTGAAAAATTAATTACCTTCAAGCCCTCACGGCATTCGTTTTCATTCGATTAAAAACGAGGCAGGTGTACCTTATGATCTAATCATGCTTCTGGGCCTGCACAGTATATGGAAAATGCGTTGTGCGTTTTAAAACGCTGATTTCGATGTGCTATCTATGCGCAATATTTTGGTGAATCTATGTGCCATTTTTTTGAAGTGCTGAAGGGCCAAGAGGATCTCCCAGACTGGTTTGTGCGCATTTGAGCCATTGTTACGAAGTCCCAAATATTGATCAATAGTTAGCTAAAAGCTGACAGTACCTCAATGAATTTTGCGGGTGTATATTGTGACACACTTTTATTTTGACCAGTATGTAAATATGTGAAATGTGAACAGTCTGGATATGCAAGCCGATAAAAAAATACTGGTGTGGCTCAGAGGTAGAATATTGGGCTGGCACCCAGCAGACCCGGCTTCGAGCCCCATTGTGCCATTGGTGCTAGGCTACGCCTTCCTAAGGGAAGTTTGACAAAGTGATACAAGAACCGTCGCAACACAGTGGTAAAATATTGGGCTGGCACCCAGCGGAACCGGGTTCAAGCCCCACAGTGTCTTCGGGGCTAATGTTTTCTCCTAATTTCGCACTATGTGGTTACGCACACCGGCGGCGGTGGCAGCAGACAACTGCGCGTGACCCAAAAAGTGATCTCATAACAGCTTTAGCTGTAAAAGATAGTTGTTTCCGCTGAAATAAGTTACAGAGACGAGTATTGGTGGCCTAATCTTCAATAAATATGCCTTGAATTCAGTGCTTACGAAAGAGAAATCAGTATCACATAACGCACTTTGAGCACTATCTGAACAGAAAGGGTTGCCTTGTTAAACTTACTCGGCGTAAGCTCTGTAGAGAAGCCGCCGAACACTGAAATGGGTCGAACTCTCAAGTGTTTTTAGTGGGTCTACCCAAAAAAGAAACGCCGCTCGCGCGGAGAGTCCGTGCTTGGTCGTTACTGTCGCCTTTGTGTGTACTCGCTGTGTGCCGGCTATCAAACGCCATAACAAGTCGGTGGAGAGTGCTACGATCCCCTTCGATGCCCTTGGAACTACGCTCACGTACGCTGCAATCTAACATGTCCCACGATGCCTCTCAGCAAATGCCTCCTCCCGTGCCACTACCGCCTTGTCCCGGTGTCCCCGGATCCCGCGATCCACCCATCTTCACGGGCGCCGATAGCACTGACATGGAAGACTGGCTCGCCATTTACGAGCGCGTGAGCGTCCCCAACAAATGGGACGAGGACGGCAAGTTGACAAACTTGGTGTTCTACCTTGCGGGCGTTGCAAGTTTGTGGTACACCAACCACGCATCCGATTTCGCAACCTGGTCCGATTTCAAGACCGCTATAAACAACGTTGTTGGCCGCCCTGCCGTTCATAAGCTGCAAGCTGAGCAGCGTTTACGCGAACGCGCTCAGCACGTTGGTGAATCATTCACCAGTTACATTGAAGATGTCCTGGACCTGTGCAAGAAATCCAACGACAGCATGTCCGAATCAGACAAGATCCGGAACGTCATGAAGGGCATTGACGATGATGCCTTCACGATGATGCTTGCCAAAAACCCAGGCATAGTAGCTGAGGTCATCACGCTGTGCCAGAACTAGGAGGAGCTCCGCCAGCAGCGTTCGATGACCCGTCGCTACACACCCCGAGATGCAGGGCTTGCTGGCTTGGAGGCGAGATGTGATCAGGTGGCACTGCTGGCTGACCTCAAGTCCTTCATACGTGAGAAATTCGCGCGCCAGTTCTCTCTCCTTCCCTTTGCCCTCCCACCGGCTGTTAAACAATCAGCAACTACCATTCTTCCACCCATCCGCCAAGCGTTTGAGCAGAAAATAGGGGAGGTCATGCCTGCGTACCACCCACAACAACTTCCGGCCCCTGCGCCCCTAAGTTACGCCCAAGTGGTCACCAGGCCACTCCAGTCGTTGAAGCGCTTGCACCACTGACTTACGCCAAAGTTGCCGCACAATCTCCGTCTTTTGCAGCGGGTATGCCGGCTGCGTATGTTGGCGCAACCCCTCAGCCTCATTTTCAGCCCACCATGCCGCCTTTCTAGCCACCGTTCCGGGCGAGACCCATCCCGGCAAACCGATGGCGCACACCTGACGACTTGTACGAATTCAACGTCATGCCGTTTGGTCTGTGTAATGCACCTGCGACATTTGAGCGCATGATGGACACCGTTCTGCGCAACTTGAAATGGCACACGTGCTTGTGTTACCTCGATGACGTTGTTGTCTTCACTCCAGGATTTCTCCACGCATCTCCAACGTCTAAAAGAAGTTTTCGCACGTGTGAGCAATGCCGGCTTGCAACTAAATCTGAAGAAGTGCCGCTTTGCAGCACGCCAACTCACCATCCTAGGGTACGTCGAGTCCAAGGATGGCATTCTTCCTGACCCAGCCAAGCTTCGGGCCGTGGCCTAATTCCCAAATTCTGCGTCCGTCAAAGAACTGCGTAGTTTCGTGGGCCTGTGCTCATACGGCCGCGTTCACACTGAGCATTCCGGCTGCCGAAAGTGCTCCGAATCCGGTTCGGCGGCGGCGAGATCCGCCGGAAGGGCCCTCTCCGCGCCGATCGCTCTGGGACCGATTTTTGCGGCGTCTGCCGCCGAATCGGTCACCGCGGTCTTATAGGAGCGCTAGTCAAGGAATTTTGAAAAATGGCGGCCAAGCCCTACTCACTTGTTATGCCGCAGTGCACGTGACTGAATGTTGAAACCAACGGGAGTTTAACCTACTCTGTGCCTACTTCGCCTCCGTATTTCGTGAAAGAAGTGACCGAGCTTGCTGTTGGCGTGACCGAGCTTGTTGCAGTCTTGCAGAGCAAAACGAACCCACCAACGCCGCTGGCGTCGGTGGTTTTTCTACTCTTCGTGCATTACAAGACAGCCACTTGCCAGCAAAATAAGCAGTACTGCCTTTCCTTGCTTCTTGTGTACGAGAATCGTCAAAGTATACACTACTGAATAACGTAGTAGCGTTTGCGAGCTGCGACAACAACCGGGTGACAGCGCATCCATCCCGCGTTCGCCCCGTAGTAGATGGCATATTCGGTGGAGCGGGGCGCGTCCAGTGCGAACGACGCTGCGTTTCGGCGGCAGGGGAATTTCGGTCGCTGTAGAAAGCGGATGTTTCAGTGTGAACTAGGCATACTTCCGACGCTTCATACGTAACTTTGCCACGATTATATCACCGCTGATGAAGCTTCTTGGAAGTAACGGGCCCCTCAATTCGTGGTCGTCAGAGTGCGACGATGCGTTCTTGAAGCTCCGTTATTTGTTGGCGTCTCCTCCCATTCTCCACCACTACGACCGATCGGCCCCAACGGAGGTGCGCACGGACGCCAGTGGTGTAGACCTCGGCGCTGTCCTGGCGCAGTGCAAACCCGGATTCCGTGATTATGTCGTGACATATGCAAGCCGTACGCTCACGAGAGCCGAGACAAACTACACCGTCACGGAAATAGAGTGCCTGGCGATCGTCTGGGCCCTTACAAAGTTTCGACCTTATTTGTAGGGTCGCCCGTTCGATGTCGTCACTGACTATCATGCACTATGCTGGCTGTCATCATTGAAGGATCCCTCAGGCCGCCTTGCCCGTTGGGCTCTTCGCTTACAAGGACTACGACATCCGCGTGCTCTACTGCAACGAACGCCAGCATGCTGACGCCGACGCCCTCTCGCGCTCCCCTCTGCCTGAAGCTGACGTGCTCTGCTCAGTATCCTCGGTTGCTGTTTCTGCCATTGATGTTGACATCATCGCTACCGAACAGCTGAAAGGATAATTGGATCACCCAACTGATCTACTTGCTCTCTGATCCATCCGCAACGCCATCCACGCGTGCCTTCCGTCGTCGAGCTCACCATTTCGCCATTCGTGACGGCCTCCTACACCGACGCGATTACGACGCCGATGGCCGGCAGGGGCTACTCGTGATACCCCGCCATTTGTGGTCGGAGATATGTGAATACTTTCATTCTGATCCACAATGCGCGCACTCTGGGGTATTCAAAACCTACCATCGCATTAGACAACGCTACTTCTGGCGTGGGATGTACCGCTACGTCCAGCAGTTCATTCGCTCCTGTCTCGCTTGCCAACGCCGCAAACCGTCCGCACTCATGTCACCAGCCGGTCTGCAACCGTTACCTTGCCCTGACCGTCTGTTTGGGCGCATAGGTATTGATTTGTATGAACCAGTTCCTCTGACGTCCACTGGCAACCGCTGGGCCATCGTCGCCGTAGATCATTTTACGCGATACGCCGAAACCGCCGCTCTCCCTGCGGCTACTGCGCGTGATAATGCGTACTTCCTACTGCACCGATTCATACTGCGCCACGGTCCACCCCAGCAGCTTCTCAGCGGTCGAGGCCGTGTCTTCTTGTCAGAAGTCGTCGACGCCATTCTCACTGAGTGCCATTCTGTTCTACGCAAAACTACTGCTTGCTACCCGCAGACCAATGGTTTGACCTAACGCTTTAACCGCATCCTCGGCGATATGCTGTCGATGTACGTCACCGCCAACCACACGAATTGGGATACTATACTGCCCTTCGTCACCTACGCCTACAACACCACCCGTCAGAGCACGACCGGTTTTTCACCTTTCTTCTTGCTGTACGGAAGGCACCCGTCACACACCATCGACACGATACTCCCGTACACGCCGGATCCATCTGAGTGCACTCCTATTTCCGGGACCACCAGGCTTGCTGAAGAGTATCGTGAGCTTGCCAAGACTTTTACGACGCATGAGCAAGAGCGACAGAAGAGTATTCGTGATGGCTCCGCCACTTCTGAGCCCACGTTGCTTCCTCGTTCCCGTGTGTGGTTCTCAATCCCGACCTCGGTAGCTGGCATTTCTTCCAAACTACTCCCGAAATATGAAGGTCCCTACCGTGTGATCGAGCGCACATCTCCAGTCAACTATCTTATCGAGCCAATTGAACAATTTTCGGACATGCGCCATCGCAGGCGCGACATAGTCAACGTGGAGCGCCTGAAGGCTTACTATAACCCGCTCGTAGTGACAAGCTGTTAGGTCGCCAGGCGGCTCCCTCTTCGACCCTGGAGTAATTGTAGAGAAGCCACCGAACACTGAAATGGTTCGAACTCTCAAGTGCTTGCTAATGGGTCTACCCAAAAAAGAACGCCGCTCGCGCGGAGAGTCCGCGCTTGGCCGTTACTGTCGCCATTGTGTATACTCGCTGTAACACCTCCTTGGTTTCAGCAAGTTTTAGCGAGGGTTGGCCTGCAGTGCCATAAATTTAGTGAGCTAGTATATATAGCTACGAACTAGAGGCGGTGAAAGGTGGAAAGTAGACACAAAGCACATGCCATAAGAAAGTGCGCGCGTGCAGCCTTGCATTTAGCAATTGGAAAGTCCGCTGGATGGTGGTACTTCTATATGCTGAATATATGATGAAAACGTACGAGAAGGTGGTACTTGAAGACGAATGGACGAACGTATGGTCGCAAAGAGGGGCGGACTTATGGACTGACGGACGCATGAACTGACACACGAACGGACGAATGGAAGCACAGACAGTCGCGCAGAAGAACATAATGAAGAACGAACGGAAGGACGGACGCTTCGCACCACTCATCATCATGCACTCCGTGAATATGCTGTGATATTTAAAGACGATAGTCTTTCTTGGGACTACGTAGACGGCAAAATTTGGGTCTGCCTGTTTCTGTCTGTCCGTCTGTCTGTCTCTCCGCACATCTGTCCGCGGTAACGATCTTCTTTACGGCACCAATGCGACAAACAATACCTAAAACGGGCAACCCCATCTACAGCGCCCACCAATATTGCTCAAGCTTCAGCGTTCATACCTATGTGATTGTCAATTGAAAAGCAATTATTGCGCGTATCTCAGACACCATAAACCACGTCAATGTTTTGTATGTGTGCCTTTATACTAAAGAAGGCACACACAAGTAATTATAAGGCCCGAAGCATTTATCAAGCTGCGCTGACAGTGCAACGTGATGCTCAAAAACAATTGGCAGCATATCATCATCATCATCATCAGTCTGACTACGTCCACTGCAGGACAAAGGCCTCTCCCATGTTCCGCCAGTTAACCCGGTCCTGTGCTTGCTGCTGCCAATTTATACCCGCAAACTTCTTAATCTCATCTGCCCACCTAATCTTCTGTCTCCCCCTAACCAGCTTCCCTTCTCTGGGAATCCAGTCAGTTACCCTTAATGACCAGCGGTTGTCCTGTCTACGCGCTACATGCCCTGCCCATGTCCATTTCTTCTTCTTGATTTCAGCTATGATATCCTTAACCCCCGTTTGTTCCCTAATCCATTCTGCTCTCTTCTTGTCTCTTAAGGTTACACCTACCATTTTTCTTTCCATTGCTCGCTGCGTCGTCCTCAATTTAAGCTGAACCCTCTTTGTAAGTCTCCAGGTTTCTGCTCCGTAGCTAAGTACCGGCAAGATACAGCTGTTATATACCTTCCTCTTGAGGGATAGTGGCAATCTACCTGTCATAATTTGAGAGTGCTTGCCGAATGAGCTCCACCCCAATCTTATTCTTCTAGTTACTTCAATCTCGTGGTTCGGCTCTGCGGTTATTACCTGCCCTAAATAGACATAGTGTTTTACAACTTCAAGTGCACTATTACCTATCTCGAAGCGCTGCTCCTTGCCGAGGTTGTTGTACATTACTTTCGTTTTCTGCAGATTAATTTTAAGACCCGCCTTTCTGCTCTCCTTGTGTAACTCCGTAATGATGAGTTGCAATTCGTCCCCTGAGTTACTCAGCAATGCAATGTCATCGGCGAAGCGCAGGTTACTAAGGTATTCTCCATTGACTCTTATCCCTAACTTTTCCCATTCTAGGCTTCTGAAAACCTCCTGTAAGCACGCGGTAAATAGCATTGGGGAAATTGTGTCCCCCTGCCTTACACCCTTCTTGATTGGTGATCTGTTGCTTTCTTTATGAAGCACTATGGTAGCAGTTGATCCCTTGTAGATTTCTTCCAGAATGTTTTATATACTTCATCTACGCCCTGATTTCGCAGTGTTTGCATGACGGCTGATATTTCTACAGAATCAAACGCCTTCTCGTAATCTATGAAGGCTATGTATAGTGGTTGGTTATACTCTGAGCATTTCTCTATTACCTGATTGATAGTATGAATGTGGTCAATTGTTGAGTAGTCTGTTCGAAATCCTGCTTGTTTCTTTGGTTGATTGAATTCTAATGTTTTCTTTACTCTGTTAGCAATTACCTTTGTAAATTGCTTGTATACTACAGAAAGCAAGCGGATCGGCCTGTAATTCTTCAAGTCCTTGTCATCTCCTTTCTTATGTATTAAGATGATGTTAGCGTTCTTCCAAGACTCTGGTACTCTTCCCGTCAGGAGACACCTCGTAAACAGGGTGGCTAGTTTTTCTAACACAATCTGTCCTCCATCTTTCAGCAGATCTGATGTTACCTGATCCTCAACAGCAGCTTTGCCTCTTTGCATGCTCTCCAAAGCTATTCTGACTTCTTCTATCATTACTGGTGGGGTGTAATCTGGGTTACTGCTAGTTCTTACAGTATTAACGTCGTGGTTGTCTCGGCTACTGTACAGATCATTGTAAAACTCCTCCGCTATTTTAACTATCCTATCCATATTGGTAGTTATTTTGCCTTCTTTGTCCCTTAGTGCATACATCCGACTTTTGCCTATCCCAAGTTTCCTCTTCAATGCTTTGACACTTCCCCCGTTTTTCAGAGCGTGTTCAATTCTCTCCATGTTATACCTTCTTACATCGCATACCTTACGTCTATTAAACAACTTCGAAAGGTCTGCCAGTTCTATTTTGTCTGTTGTACTTGACACTTTCATGATTTGACAGCATATACACGGAGTGAATGATGCAGAGTGGGGCGGAGCTTATGTCCGTCCATTCGTTCTTGATTCCGTCCGTCCATGCGTCCGTCTGTGTGACCGTCCATGCGTCCATCCGCCCGTCCGTTCGTGCGTCTGTTCGTGCGTCCGTCCTTGTGTTCGTCCTTGTATCCGCCCTTACGTTCGTTCATGCGCCCATCCTTGCATCGTCTGTGTGTCCGTTCGTCCATTTATTCAACACTCCAAGTACCACCATCTCGCATCTTTTCATCATATATTCCCCATATAGAAGCACCGCCATCCACCGGACATTCCGAGGAATAAACAAAAGGTGGCGCACACACACTTTCTTACGGCTTGCGCTTCGGGTCTACTTCCCACCTTTAACCACCTCGAGGTCATGGTATACACTAGTTCACTGTATTCATGGCACTGTGGCCCAACACTCGCTAAACCTTTCTAAAACCAAGGATGTTGCGCCCAGCGAGTATAACGTAGCAACCTTTTTCTGTCAGATATTGCTCAATGTACATGCCAATGGCTGCTAATAGGAAATAAGAGACAGGAGAATTCGGCTTTTACTTTCTTACGGCTTGCGCTTCGTACCTACTTCCCACCTTTAACCGCCTCGAGTTCATGGTATATACTGGTTCATTGTATTCATGGCACTGCGGCTCAACGCTCGCTAAACCATTCTATAACTAAGGAGTTTACACCGAGCGAGTATAACGTAGCAACCCTTTCTTGTCAGATAGTGCTCAATGTACCTGCCAATGGCTGCTAATGGGGATCGCAGCGTGCGCGTTCACTAAAAGCCGAATGCTGCTGTCTCTCATTCCCCATTAGCAGCCATTGACATGTACATTGAGCATTATTTTGGATTGTTCAACAACGCACAGAAGAAATCTGTCACTGGCACTACCTTGGAGGTCAAAATGTTACACTTGTTGCATACTACAACGGCTACGATTGACGAACGTGTGCCGCTATAAGGAGCTTCGTCCCTAAAAATTTGGCAGATCCCACCTACAGTGGGAATCAATGTTATGCGAAGCACGAATGAAGAAGGTTGCTATGTCATTTTAAAATCACCAAAACGTTACGATCTTCGTCATCTATTCGAGTCACGTGACGCCAAATTTAGTATATGTGGAGTTAGCGAAACGGCCGTGCGCACTCTATGAATGTATTATTTTGTTATTTTCATACAAGACACGCATATCATGATTATGATATTGGCACAAGTCGTATACGTTCCTCAACCATTGACGTCACGTTACACCAAATTTGGTATATGTGGAGCTAGCAAAACGGCCGCTAGTTGGCCGTTTTGCTAGCTCCACATATATACATAATTGGCCAACGCAACGTTGACGCACGCGCGCTGGGCACAGCGACGCTACGTTAGCAAAACGCGAACACTCTATGGTCTGACGCCAGGCATGACCGGCGCGACCAGCGTCCGTCGGCGCGGCCCGAGGGCAGCCGGCGCAAAATGGGACATGCTGCATTTCGCGGAGATGCATTACCTAGACAGCACTGCGTCTGCCTCTTTTCGTGACGCCGGGTATGTTGAAAAGCGATTGCGTCAAAGCAACGCAGCGCGGCGCGCTCCTGCGAGTGTAGTGAACTAGAATATTCTAATTTACTATACCTCGACTATATCGCAGGAGCGGCGGCTGGCGTGGCATCGACTGCGTGATGCGAAGAAATGAACGTCGTGACGCGAAGAAATGAAAGTCGGCGCGCGCACGCGCTGGATCACATCGAAGTGTATTGGCTCCTTGACTGCGGCTTGTACTGATGTCTTCTTATAACATGCATCTTGTTATCATCATGTTTGCACCAGTCAAGTATACCTTCGTCATCCATCGAAGTCACGTCATGCCAAATTTGGCATATGTAAACCTACTGAAACGGCCGCGAGGGCATCATGAGTGTGGCATGTAGTCATATTGTTACATGACACGCATGTCGTAATTATCACGTTTGTGTGTGTAATTGACCTATGTCGTGCGCTCGCGTCACGTAATACCGAATTTGGTACATGGGAAGCTATCGAAACAGCTGCGAGCGCATCATGAGTGTAGCATGTATTCATGTTGTTACATGACACGCATATCTTGTTTATCATGTTTGCAGCAGTCTCATACATTCGTCATTCATTCACGTCCCGTAATACCAATATTGGTATAAGTAAAGCTAGTGAAACGGCTGCCAGCGCATGAAGAGCGTGGCATGTAGTTATATTGTTACATGACACGCATCTCATAATTATCATGTTTGCGCCAGTCGCATACCTCCGTCATCCATTCACGTAGCGTAATAGCAAATTTTGTATATCTGACACTAGCGAAATGGCCACGAGCGCATCATGAGCGTGACATATAGTCATGTCATTACATGACACGCATGTCATGAGTTTCATGTTAGGGCTCTGTCCCTTGTGTTCGCCATGGAAGCATTTCACACCATACCAGGTTTGCAACACGTCATGTGAACGAGACCACCACACAAGCAGCAAGACCATGAAATGTCAATCATGACATTCATGACATATATATCATGATTTTCATGTTATGACTAGTCAAATATGCTCGTCATATAGTCATGCTATGCCATACTAAGTTTCGTATTTATGCTATTATCCAAACAGCCAGAAGACCTAAAAGTCGTAAGCTGCTAGATAGATAGATAGATAGATAGATAGATAGATAGATAGATAGATAGATAGATAGATAGATAGATAGATAGATAGATAGATAGATAGATAGATAGATACGCTCAAGGTCGCCGAAGTTCGCTAAGAAATGCTCCGCATTTAAAAGGAAAGTGTTTCCAACGCTTTGCTAAAACGATATGGTGGTGGCACCAGCCCGTCGGTTTGTGTTCTGCTCCTTATCGCCTCCGAGATGGGCACGCATCTTTCTCCGCGGGCGCACAAGCTTTTGTTCGTTTTCGAAGAGAACTGCCAGATAGCGCTCGTGTCTAACGTGCCTCGATGCGCTCACTAGCCCTCGCTGCACGGAGCGAGACTCTCTGAAACAGCGCTTCCAGAAGGTAAATCACCGATTTTCTCGCGCAGAACATGAAATAAACGTTTTGTTCACTCTCCCCACACGCAAGACTATCGTATTTAGGTGGCAGTTGCAGTGAAACATGAAAATACGGGGCCAGTTGTTTTGCTTCATATCTAAAGCGAATGAACTGCAAGCGTGTGGTATAGTTTGCAGTGTGTGGCGTGTGGTGGAGCATTTAACGTAAATGTGGCAAACAAATTAAGCGTAAATATTATTTATTGTTAGAGTTTTCACGTCCCAAAACTACGGTATGATTATGAGATACGCCGTAGTAAAGGGTTAAAAAATTAGACAACCTGGCGTTTTTTAACGCGCACCTAAATGTAGGCAGCCGGGCCTTAGCATTTTCTCCTTCGTCGAAAGTGAGGCTGCTGCTGCCGTGATTCGATCCCGCGATCTGCGGATCAGCAGTCAAGCACCAGAACCACTAGACCACCATGGCGAATAACAACTGAAGCATGGTTTAGAGTTCTTCCTTTTAATCACGATTGCTAACAGAAACATCCTCGAACGTATAAAATCAATAATGTCTCTGAAAGCCTGCACAAATCAGTAAGTATTTGCGCGTAAAAGCTACAAAGCTTTCTTCTGGTTTTTCATTACTATCGCCTTGTACGCGGTCGATAATTCCGCGAATGCACAACACTTATTCAGTAAACATCTGCAGCACGCAAGCACAACGCGGAGCTTTCAGAAGCAGCTTCCAGGAACTTTCACCCCAGAAGCAGCTCTCTAGAGGTGCCAGAAACTGGAAATGATAATGGTTGCGGCACCTCGAGAGAGCTGTCGGAAATGTTATCGATTCTAATTTTTCAACATCAAGCACAAAAACACCCCGCTGGCAGCACTCATCGCTTCCGCGTACCGTTCATCTGCTGTCATGAACGACGTAGTTTCCAACCCTTCTGCTGCGTTTTTCTGCCACGTCAGATAGGGCTCTCCAAGCTATGTTCAGTGGTGGTTTTTCAAGGCAACCCATCCGACATAGAGAAAACATTAGGCGGGCCGTGACATCTCACCCAATCTTTCGCGGTTTACACGCGAAACAGCTAATGTGTGATGTCTGCTTATGAAAAATGTACTGCAAAATATATTTCAGCTGCAATTAAGCCCCGAAAGTCACCATAATTGTACCCCGCTCATCACCTGCAACCACCGTTTTGGCATGGCGCGTGTGACGGATATACTGCATGGAGAAGAGCTGTCTTCTTCTGCAAAATTTTGAGTCACTGTAAATCATTCAGAAAGGTAGGCTTAAGTCAGCAGCTGGAAGTAAGTGTTGGTATTAGGCAAGGGGGGCACTATACTGTTCATAAAATTACTTATTTTGGTTATATGTTCTGGACGAAGGCTAATATTGGCTTAGCCAGGGGGGGGGGGGGGCTGGGGCCCAATCCAACAAAGGTTTAGTTTTGCGCCATATACACACGCAGAAACGCACGCACTAACATATATGAGCTATGCAATGAAGCGTGCTGATCATGTGTGGAAGAAAGAAACAAGTGGTGACTATGGTGGTGAAGATAAGGTGGAATATAAAAAAAGAAGCCAACTTTTAACAGGGCCAGCGTTCGTGTGGAAGGCCACTTCAAGGTTACGAGGCATATTCTATTGCTTCGGTACGCTTCATTTCAGAAGGCGTCAGCTTTTTTAGTCGACAAAAAGTTGAACAATAAGTTTAAAAAACAAAACCACACAACGTACACAAGCCATTATACCGATATGCATAAGACCCGAGCCTAACACGGGCCTGATTCAGGCCCACGCCCAACTTGAGCATGACGAACATGGGACCAAACCTGGCCCGGTCCTGATTAAATAATGCCTTACCTAGCCTGGCCTGGGTCAGAACAGTACTCAAGTGCACATGCCCAAAGTAACACCAAAAGCCTGGATACCGAACGATGTGACGTATGTACTGAGAGTTGTTAGTTACTCTGCTTACGCTCCCACAGGGAGCAGAGTTGCCTGCATAGGGATGTTATTATCTTCCACATATGGAAAGGGCCGCTCCTCTCACGGCCACAACAGCTTGAAAGCAATTAGGCAGTTTTGATAGTGGCCAGAGCGTCGCATTGTTTGTTGCCACAAAACTACTGCGACACCTTGTTCGCCAAATGCACGATGTAAAATAAGTGACGCAGGGCGAAAAGGAGTGAACAGCGCGTACTGATAAGAACCGACCAAGGACACGATGACAAAGACAGGGACTAACTACTACAGTTGGTTTATAGACCAGAAAAATAAGCATCACGTATTAGCAAAAGAGACGAAGTATAGGAAGAGTTGCACAGCAAAATAAGCAATGCTTGATATAAGAATGAGCAAAGATGTTAATAAAAAGACAGTCATTATATAGTCACTGACAGGAAGGTTCTAGCTTTTTAACTAGATGGGCTATTGATGGGGTGCAGAGGCAGCTGTCTTGTAAGGGCAAACTAAAAACGGTCTTTCTTAGTTCTCAAACCACTTTTTATGCACCCTCGTGGATTTTAATATTACGCCACTGTGGTATCTCGTGAACTGGTGAAGTGGCTAACTTAATATCGCCATCACACAACAGTACATCTTAGTGATTTCGGCGAAGGGTCTTTCACGAGGTATTCGTTGCGAGCCTGCATATATTTCAAAGGCTGCGTGCGGGTATGCAGAGATGGGTAAAAGTACCCAATTACTCATTGTGAGAAAACGCAAGACGACTGGTAGCTTTAAAGGGACTTCAAAGCTACCCTTGAAGTTCTCCGCGCATTGACTGAATAGCCAAAAATACCGTGCGATTTTAGTACATATTTTACTTTTTAACGAGTTTGCTGCCTCCTTCATTAATGTCTAAGATATTTGAGTGTTAACACTGACACGCAAGGTTTTTCCGCTAGACAACTCGCTCTAGTTTTTGCTTTTTTATTATAACTTATGCACTGTTCGCCCCCAATTTATTTTGAACACCTCAGTGGTCCCTGGATGAAAATGAAAACAATTAGTTGGTACAACCCAAATGTGCAACTTGGTTTTTTTTGCAATTGCTCTGAGTAGATAGTCCTGAAGTTTCAGCGGTGAATAACGCAATATCACAACAGATAAGTAATGAACTATGTATATCACTAAACTGAACACTGAACCATGAAATGAAAGCGGATGGCGTGGTAGTCGATATTCGAAAAACCGATGTGCGGTGATACGCTTTCGATATTAGTAAACACACCTTTCGTAATTCATTCGACCAATATTGAAGGTTATTGTGTGATATCGAGAATAAACACCCCCACTCGCGCCGTGCAGTTCCTTTAATTACAGCTTTATAAAACGCCCGAAAATATTTCCTTAGTTTTATTCCTAAGCTCCGTCATTTTATAAACACACATAGCAGTTTTATTTAGTTTTTATGTGGTGAAAATTTATGAACAACACAAGTGCTCCTGAAAGTATTTAAGACGCTGCCATTCAAACCGGAATATTCCAGTATAACGGCTTATATCAATAGCAGTTCTGCTATTGTCGGAAATGATGATATGCACTAGCTTACATTGCAAAAGAAATCTACAATACCGAAATGCTGTGCAGTAATGAAAATTCGTGAAAACAGCTTAGCAAATCCTGACTGCTAGCAATCAGAACACCCCTCCCCCCTTTGCTTGTACACCTGACGCTGTAATGACACCAGTCAGGAAACGAACATATGCGTCACCTGAAAACGATTCAGAAACATCTACATCCCGAAGAGTACTCATCAGCGAAAGCAATTACGCCGTCTAATTATTGAGAGTGTCGAGTTTACGGGCATGCGATTATTCGAGGTACCGTATACATCCGAGTAATCGAGCACTTCTAGTCTTTCCCACTTAATGTCTGGGGCATTTACATTATTTCATTTTCTTCAGCAAAGTGCTCAATAGCGTGCAGGTGCGTCAGCTTTTATTCCCTTAGCGCTGAGATTACGAAAGTGTAATCAGTATCGTTGGGAACATCTGGTCGGCTTTCATTTAGTACCCGCAGCATCCGTATTTCCTTCATATATATCAGTGCCCACACTTGAGAGCAATAATAAGGTTCTTCTCACATGGCTATTTAAAACACTTCAGTTAATATTTGTAAAAATGTGCTTCAAACCATATATGGTTTGAAGCACATTTTTATGGCATATGGTTTGAAGCACAACCATAAATGACGCACTATAGTGCGTCATTTTCAATTTAGGGACTCACTCATTGACATGTTCCTCAACAACCTGCTGATTGTCTACACGTAACTCTATCGCCCGAAGAGGTAAAGGTTGCACTGCAATCTATGAAACATAGAATGGCTCCTCGGTCAAATGCGTTTCCATTGAGTTTTACTCAACTTTTTTTGCAATGAGATTGCTACTCCCTTAACTGCAGTTATTCGGAGATATTTCAAGGACGGTGTTTTTCCAAGAAGTATTCGAGACGACCACATTGTACTTATTCCAAAAGGGGCGCCTCCTTTGTCATCTTAAATAATAGAGACTCATCACGCTCCTTGACGTTGAATATAAAAAGTCGACGACGGTAATCTTTCAACTTATGACAGCACTGTTAAACACCCTGGAGGTTTGTCAGCAGGCTTTATTGATGCATGGACTAAAAATACTAAGCTGGTCTTTCACCACCTGTGACATCATTGCCATGTACTCTGTCATGCTGTGCGCGCGGTCTCCTTGCGTCTTTAGACCAAAAGAAAACATTTGGCTGACTAGTACACACGTATATCTATAATGTGCTCTGCTCACAGCCTTTGGCTTTCCTCATTCGTTCGCAGAATTCATTAGAAATGCCTACGTTGGTATAAAAAGCACACTAGTTCTGGATAGTTGAGAAATCGCTTCCTTTTCCATTACACTTAGGGTCCATCAGCAATGTCCGTTGTCCACTGTGCTATTTGTACTCTGTCTTGAGCCTCTTTTGTGTGCTCTAGAAGCAGACTCGCCCGTCCGGGGCCTTGCGCTACCTGGTAGGCGGCCTTGCACTTCCAGATGAAGATAGTCTTTCACACAACCTACGTTTATTCTTCAAGTTTGGTGACATCCCAGAAGTATGCAGCGCTTTGCCTCTCCTAAGCATGGTATTTGTTAGTGAGCTCTCCAAACTCCAGACTCTGGGATCGTCTCTAGGGCGGCGTTATGACAGCAGCGTTCCCAGGAAGGCTTTGCTTTCACTTCGGTGTCCCTGCGCTACCTGTGGCGCCATATACGAGGAGACAAGCCTCCCGCACAAACTCCCGCATATCATTTTCTAGACACTCACATGCGGCATTTATTGCCTAATGTGCACCTTAGCAGTGCTTCGCAATCAATAACACTTCCCTCATTTATGCAAGAGCTGTTGCGTTTTTCTGCCATGTCCAGTCGACAAGACCTGGGCATATATGTGAGGAACAATCCAATTTTCTACATTACAGTTACTTTGCTGCTCCCGTTAGTTCCTCCGGCCCACCGCACTCGCTGCAGTCCTATTTGTTGGAGCACGCTGACGGCATCACTTCTGCCTGGCTACTATGGGACTTCAAATGGCGGCTGTGATGGGGTGTGGTGTGCTTCCTACCGTTGACCACCTCGAAAGCTGTTGTATGGTCTAGACAGTCACTGATGGTTGCCGACGGGCGGCACCAAGAATAACAGCGTCGTAGAAGACACGGAGGAAATCAGGCACGAACAGTTGAATAAACATGGAGTGCTTGGACTAGGGTTCAGGATTAGTGATCACCAGCACGTACAAACGCGACGACATTTGACCAGGAGGAGCCAAGTATTACCAAGTGAGGAAGAAACCCGCCTTCAGCGATATCTGCCCCAAACGCTTCCAGCGGAGTTAACGCAGCCTTTCTGCAAACAGGACGAGTGTGAATTGGCGATGACTCAAGAAAGCATCTGGTACGCATTTTTCTCGAGAGCGGCAGCCAGCTTACCCTTATTTGAGTGGATCTATTAAGGTACCTCATATGCCCGGTTATCGGAAACGAACTTTCTTTGGTTGCGTTCGGTCACTCTAAGCTTCGCAGAATAGCGCGCACTCGAAGGGTGGCTTTGACTCTCCGAGGCAAACGTAGCAACACAGCGGCTACCGTGGACGCGTGGAGGTACCCTAAGTTTGTACGGTCATGAGCCCGGCACTGAGCACTACAGTCCTGGAGCTTTTTTGTGAGATAAACTATGACGTTGCGGACAACTTTCATCCCGACACATGCCCCTCACAGGAGATAAGCGTGTTACTTGGGTCTGACGTCTGCTGGAACTTAGCAACTGGTAGAATAGATAATCTTTCCTGTGATTTGACGGCCGCTGAAACCAAGTTTGAGGCGGCGGTAGCGGAGAGACTGAAAGAAGAGCCGATTTAGCTGGAGAGCACTCCAGGCCGCATGAACCTGCGTAGGTGTCCACCAGAAGGGCAGCCTTTTGCAGGCGTTTCTTCGATTTGCGCTAAGGAGCCGGTGTTGGTCCAAATTGTGATATCGTCCGCATATAGAGCGTGTTGTATTCCCTCGACCTCGCTTAGAAGAGAGGGGAGGTTCATCATCGCCAGGTTAAAAAGCAGAGGAGACAGGACTGCCCCTTGAGGTGTACCCCGCGTGCCTAATAAGTACGGGCCGTGTTCGGTAGAATTAAGGCGAATGAAGGCGGTGCGATGTGATAGAAAGGCGCGAATGTAGTTGAAAGTCTTCTGCCCGCAGTTTGTGGTAGACAGGTTAGTGAGTATAGTGCTGTGTTTGACGTTGTCGAACGCCCCGCGGAGATCGAGAGCAAGCACGGCTTTATCGTTATGGCGCATAGCAGTCGGCTCTATGATATCGTGTTGAAGCTGGAGCAGGACGTCCTGCGCCGACAGATGCGGGCGAAAGCCAAACATCGTGTCGGCAAAGGTCCTTCTGGCCTCCAAGTAGGCGGAAAGGCGTTCGCGAACCATGGTTTCCATGAGTTTGCCTGCGCAAGACGTAAGTGAGATGGGTCTCAGTGCCTCAATACTAACGGCTTTGCCGATTGGGAATGAATGTCACGACCGATGTGGTCCATTCCGTAGGAAGCGGAGAACCGTCCCATATCGAATTTATAAGGTGGAGTAGCGAGAGGTGTGCTTGGTCGGAAGATTTGCCAGGAGCGATACTGTGATTCCGTCGCGTCCAGGGGCCGTGCCCCGTCGCATTTTCGTGAGTGCAAATCGTAAATCAGAAAGCGTGTATGGGGCGTCGAGGTCGGTGTTAGGGGCGCCGGAATACGTATATGCTGGGCCTGCGGGATCAATTGTGCGGCAGATGTAGCGGTCACAAAGTTCTCGCGCGAGTTCATCCGTAGTGCCCTGAAAGGCATGCAGAACACGGTGGAGCTGGCGTTGCGTTTCTCCCCAGGTGGTGGAGGGATCGAGAAGGCTTCTAAAGAGTCGCCACGCACTCTTAGAGCTCATCTGCTTTGCAGCCTCGAACAGGTGTCTGCCCAGTTAGCATCGGAAAGTTGTGCGGAGTATGCGGCCGCCTCTCCAGTGAGCGCCTCAATGCGGAGCGCGAAGTTTCCGATTAAGTTTGTTGCGTTTCCAGCGCCTTATGAGCCCGCGGCGAGCGTGCCAAAAATGTAGGAGGTGTGGATCGATTGCAGGAGTCAAATTAGAGGTTGCAAGGGTGCGAGTGTTCGCTTGTTCATATGGAGAGCGTATGATGCCCACGCTGTAATTCGGTCGAGGAGAGGCCGGCGGGGAATGGTTGCATTCTGAACCGAGTCCAATCGGTGAGACGGGCTTGGCCCCAGTGTTGGCGCATTTTCTGCCGCGGACGTGACGAAAATGCGGAGTAAAAAGTGATCGCTGCCTAGGGTTTCGCCTAAATTCTCCCATGTAGCATCGCGGATGTGACGGGTGAGGGAGAGGTCGGGGCATGTGTCTCGCGTGACCGAGTTGCCGGAACGTGTGTGGTTGTGCCGGATCGGTAAGAAGCGTCAGGCTCAGCGAGGAAATGAGCTCCTTGAGCTCTCTGCCCCGGGCCTTCTCGTAGTGGTAACCCCAGGTAGGGCTGGGGGCATTAAAGTCCCCGACAATCACCAGTGGTTGTCGGGCCGCTATACGCAGCGCCCGATGGAAGAGATGCGAAAACGAAGCCCTTGCAAAGCGAGTGGGACAGTACACGTTTAAGATATGTATTGATGGTTGGCCCCTCCGCTGAGACAGCACTGATATCATGCAGTAGTCGTAAGGAAGATCCAGATCGAGGTCAATCTGTACCGCCGTGTAAGCTTTATGCACGAGGAGGCATGTGGTGGTGCCGCCTACATAGGAGCAGTATCCAGAAAGGGATGGAGCAGGGCCAGATTCTTGGAGCGCCAAGACGGCCGGCTGAGAGCAAGTGAGCTGAGGAAAAGGGAAGATGTGAACGCTTTCGCCTGTTCCCGAAGCCTCCAGGGTTCCACTGTATGATCTCGAATTTAGACGCAATGTTTGAACGGGACGTAAGATTGGTAGCCATCGTGACTGTCTTAGGTTTTATATTGGTCCTCCATGTCCCGCTCGGATTCCTCAGAGGCAGGGAGGGGCACGGAGGCCAGATTGTCCAACGGCGGGGTGGTGGTAGCCACCTTACGACGACGCCGTGGAGCTGTACCCTCACTGCTCACCGAGCAGGAGCGGGAACGCGATACCTTGGGTTGAAACTGGGTGATTGCCCAGGCTTGAATAGCCTGGGTAACCTCTACTACTATGCGTTGGACCGAGAAGCTGGTGAGGAGGTGATTATCGAAGCTTCGACGCGCGTGAGGCGTTCCTCTACGCGCGGGGTGCGCTCTTCGCTAGGGAGAGTTTGGTTAGCGGGCAAGATAACCTGAGGTGCCCCAGGAGCCTCAAGAGCTTCTGGAGTAGATGTGGCACCGGTTCCGAGTGCTGGAGTACAATGGTTGCTTGAACCGGCGGTTTAATGGGAGTGGGCTTAGCGCCAGGACTAAGCTTGGACGTAGCTGGCGTAGCCGCCTGGATAGAGGAGGCAATACCGGATGGCCTTGCAGTACACTGTTGTTGGGGTTGAAGTCGCTTATTTAAGAGTTCGAGTTGTTTAGTTAAAAGAGAATTTTGCTTTTGAAGTGCCGCAACTTGCTGGCGAAGGGCCGCAAGTTCGGGAGAAGGAGGATCGACAGAAGGGGGTGAGAGAGGCTTAGAAGCAGCTTTCCCTGCCCAACTGCTCACCTGAGGTACCACCGCTGGTGCTTCGAGCGGTGGGAATGCCTGAGTGTCGGCGTGGAGTGGTGGAGCCGAATGATGCAGGTTGGTGCTGCTGTCTGGCTGTGACGAACATGAGGTGGTCCCTCGAGGAGATGTTGAGGGCTGCTTGCGTTTCCGATATTTTCGATATTTTGCCGTGCAGCCACTGGTCCCAGTCTCATGGGCGCCGTGGCAGAGGAGGCACTTGGGGTGGCAGTCGTGGGCATTGAGACCTGCAGGTGCGGGGGTTCCACATTTGGCACACTGCGTTGGAGCGGGGTGAGGACACTGAGGTGGTCGATGGCCGATGGTACCGCACTTGGTGCAAACCGGGATCGTTTTCTTGTAGGCGCGGATGTACGTCGCCACGCAGTGGTAGAAGAGGAAGCGGGGTAACTTCGTGCCCTCGAAAGTCACCACCGCCGCCGCGGAATCTCCGAGTTTGCGGACCGCAAGGATAGTACCTCGAGGCCAATACAGTTCAGACTTTATCTTTTCCGGGCTTTCAGCAGGGTTTACGTTGATGACGCCCCTGCATGTATCCCCTGGTGCCTTGGCGTGGCCTCGAACGGGCAGCTGCTGATCCCCCACTTGCAGCTGGAAGTCCCCGAGGAGTCGCTGTGCCATAGGCAAAATGGTGGTGCTACAGACTAAGATGTTCTGTTCCCAGATTGGCCACACTTGAATTTGCGTGGTAGTCCGGTCGCCGAGGTAGCTGCGGATGGCGTCGCCCGCGCGATCGGCCGGGACAAATGTGCGTAACTCGCAGGGAACGCGAGGCTTCACTACTACGATGTAGTCGTCGCGAGAGAGGCGAGGAGTTTGACGCGGACGCCACTTGCGTTGCTTCGCTGGCTGCGAGGACGGAGCAGAGGTAGGCACACCACCGGAGGGATGGCGCGCCGGCGTTCCTTGCAAGGCTGGGGAATGGTGGCCCGCCGTGGCGTCTCGTTGTTGTTGAGACGCAGACTTCGATTTTTCTTGCTTGCGTTGCCACAGTCTCACCATGTCGTCGAGGTATTCATCTTCTGATGGCATAGTGTTTACGGAGGATGAAATCTCCATGGACAGCATTTGGCTTGAGGTAGGATCATAGCCCGTAACCACGTTAGCGGCCGCCATCGCCGGGCTGAGAGCCCTTAGCGAGGCGGCGTTTGTAGCCGGGAGTGAAGGACGTCCCTCAAGTTGTCAAAACTGGACCCACCTGGACGAAGGTGTTGTCTAGGCGAAGCGGAGAACTTGGCGGTGACGATAAATCCAAGTTTCAGGGGTACCAAGGTGGATGTCCGCAGAAATAGCAGAAAATCTACGGAGGCGATGTGGAGTGCATCCGTCACCATCAAGCGCTCGCAGCGCCCCCTCATAGAAGGAGATCCGTTTATTTGGCGGACTTGCGCCCACTAAAGGAAAACCGGCACACCGGCTTAGCGGGAGGCGAACAGCGCGCTCGACGGCCGTCGGGTAAAGGAAATGTCCCACTGGAACGCAAGGCGCGTTCGACGGCCGTCGGGTAACAGAAATGTCCCACTGGAACGCAAGGCGCGTTCACCATCCGAGATACAGTCGCCGTAGCGTCTGGCGCTATCTCGTTATCAACGAATGGTCGACGTGCGGGCCATGATCTTCAGAGATGAGTCGCGGTGCATCCTGGACCACGATAAGGCCGCGTGCCGGCGGTATCGGCATGCGCAACACTATCCGCAATACGCCTCGCGGCATTGCTCCCCTCCTCAACGTAAGCATCGACCTGATGCTTTGTTTAAAATAAAACCAAAACAAAAGGACAGCCTGTGCGAAAGTAAATGGCAAATAAGCACGAATCACGCACACATAAACAAAACAAGAGTGCAAACAGGGAGCCTCCTTTAGCGCGCATGATAGGGCTTCAAACGGGCGACGTGTACCACTTCTTGTCGTGCGCGGCGTTGTTGGGATGAGCTAGCCCCATCAGGGACCACTTCATAGTCCACTTCACCCACTTGACGGAGGACTTTGTATGGACCGAAATAACGGCGCATGAGTTTTTCGCTTAATCCTCGGCGGCGAACGGGCGTCCAAACCCAGACTTTGTCACCTGGCCTGTATGTTAAATCGCGTCTCCGCAGGTTGTAGCGTCTTGCGTCGTTTCGCTGTTGGTCTTTATGCGCAGACGAGCAGCTGCCGGGCTTCTTCTGCGCGCTGAAGGTAGGCGGCCACGTCTAGGTTGTTTTCATCGGTGACATTAGGCAGCATGGCGTCCAGGTAGTAACGGCATCCCTCCCATGGACGAGATTAAATGTGTCATTTTAGTGGTCTCCTGCACCGCGGTTTTGTAGGCGAAGACCACGTAAGGCAGAATTAAGTCCCAGGTCTTGTGTTCTGTGTCCACGTACATAGCGAGCATATCAGCAATGGTCTTGTTCAAGCGTTCCGTGAGACCATTTGTCTGCGGATGGTACGCAGTTGTTCTTCGGTGATCTGTATGACTGTAATGTAAGATTGCCTGAGTAAGATCAGCCGTGAACGCTGTTCCCCTGTCTGTTATTAGTACCTCAGGTGCACCATGACGGAGGAGAATTGATTCGACAAAAAATTTGGCAACTTCTATGGCTGTGCCGTTCGGGAGGGCCTTAGCTTCAGCGTATCGGGTAACGTAATCAGTGGCCACTATGATCCACTTGTTACCGGATGTTGACGTGGGGAAAGGTCCAAGCAGTTCCATACCAATCTGTTGGAATGGTCTCGACGGGGGTTCAATTGGCTTGAGAAATCCAGCTGGTTTTGTTGGAGGTCTCTTCCGGCGCTGACATTCGCGGCAACTCTTGACGTACCGCGCAACATCTGAGGAGAGGCGGGGCCAGTAGTATCGTTCTTGAATTCTGTGGAGTGTGCGTGTAAAACCGAGGTGGCCTGCAGTGGGTTCGTCATGTAACGCTTGTAAAATTTATTCTCTGAGGCTGCTTGGGAAGACAAGAAGGTAAGCTGCCTTATTCGGTGCGAAGTTCTTTTTAACTACCACCCCGTTTTGCACACAGAAAGAGGATATCCCACGCTTGAACAGTGCAGGCGGTATGGAGGCCTTTCCTTCGATGTAGTTGATTAACTGTTGTAGGATCGGCTCTGAGCGCTGCTGTAATGCAAAGGTGCTGCTGCTGATAGGCCCAAGAAAGGCATCGTCGTCTTCATGGCTTGGTGGTGCGTCGACAGGGGCTCTTGAGAGGCAGTCTGCGTCGGAGTGCTTACGACCAGATGTGTAGACTACCTTCACGTCAAACTCCTGAAGCCGTAGGCTCCATCGAGCGAGGCGGCCAGAAGGGTCTTTCAAACTGGCCAACCAGCACAACGCATGATAGTCCGTTACGACCTTGAAGGGTCTGCCATATAAGTATGGGCGGAATTTCGAGGTGGCCCATACTATCGCAAGACACTCCTTCTCAGACGTGGAATAGTTCACTTCCGCTTTCGACAGTGAGCGGCTTGCATACGCGATGACGCGCTCGCAGCCCTTGTGCTTCTGAACGAGAACGGCTCCTAAGCCGATGCTGCTGGCGTCTGTATGTATCTCAGTTTCGGCATTTTCATCAAAGTGACCCAGCACAGGCGGCGACTGTAAACGTTGTTGAAGTTCTTTGAATGCCTCACGTTGCTCAGCTTTCCATTCGAAAGGGGCGTCCGACTTGGGGAGCAGCGTCAAAGGGGCAGCAATGTGTGAGAAGTTCTTGACGAAGCGTCGGTAATAGGCGCACAGTCCTAAGAATCGGCGCACTGCTCTCTAACTTGCGGTTGAGGAAACTGTGCGATAGCGGCTGTTTTCTCGGGATCTGGTCTTACGCCATCTTTGCTTATAACATGGCCTAGGAACTGTAGTTCTTCATAGGCAAAATGGCATTTTTCTTGCTTCAGTCTCAGCCCTGGTGACTTAATTACGTCCAGTACCGTCCGGAGCCTTTTCAGGTGGTCGCTAAAGTTGGAGGCGAAGACGACAACATCGTCCAGGTATACGAGATATATTTGCCACTTGAGACCTGCCAGTACTGTGTCCATTAGACGCTGGAAGGTTGCTAGAGCGGAACAAAGTCCAAATGGCATCACTTTGAACTCATACAATCCATCCGGCGTGATGAAGGCGGTCTTTTCTCGGTCTCTTTCATCAACCTGAATTTGCCAATACCCTGTCTTCAGTTCAATGGACGAGAAGTACCTTGCATCACTTAGACGATCTAGGGTATCGTCGATCCTTGGTAAAGGGTACACGTCCTTCTTGGTTACACTATTCAACCGTCGGTAATCGACGCAAAACCGAAGACTTCCGTCTTTCTTTTTGACAAGGACGACTGGTGCCGCCCATGGGCTTTTCGATGGCTGAATTACATCGTCGTGTAACATTTCCTCAACTTGCTCTCGGATGGCCGGACGTTCACGTGCCGACACACGATAAGGGCTTTGATGGAGAGGGCGGATGTCTTCTTGTGTTATGATTCGATGCTTTGCCAGAGAATTGTGTCGGACCTGTGAAGAAGTGGCGAAACAGTCGTCATAACGTCGAAGGAGGTTCTGGAGCAGTTGCTGCTTGCATTGAGGCAAGGATGGGTTAATGTCGAATGACAGCTGCGAGTTGTGGGTCTGTGGGGTGATGGTCGCTGGATTCGAGAGGGCGAGGGTGTCACTGACTTCCGCGATTTCATCGAGAAAGGCAATGGTCGTGCCTTTGGCCAGGTGACGGTGTTCTTGGCTGAAATTTGTTAGCAGCACTGGGCCCTGTCCATTCCGGAAGTACGCAATGCCTCTTGCGATTGCGATATCACGGCCAAGCAAAAGCTGTATGTTACCTTCGACGACGCCATAAGCATTTTCGGCAGTACCAGTGGTTACGGGGATTAGGGTCGTTGATCGGGGTGGGACGCTCACGTCATTCTCGAGCACACGGAGGGCTGCGCGATTATGTGGTGCCGAGTATGAATTTATGGCTTCATCCGAGGAAAGTTTGATGGATCTGGACGCCAGGTTAATAACCGCGTGATGTTGAGTCAAGAAGTCCATGCCGAGAATGACGTCACGGGAGCACTGTGGGAGCACCAAGAAAGTGGCAAGGTATGTGTGACCATCGAATGTCACCCTTGCAGTACATCGCCCCGATGGGGTGAGGAGGTGGCCTCCCGCTGTGCGGATCTGCGGGCCATCCCAAGCCGTCTTAACCTTCTTCAGGTGTGCTGACAATGGCCCGCTGATGACCGAGTAGTCAGCTCCTGTGTCAATCAAGGCAGTTACCGGGTGGCCGTCGATAGATACTTCAAAATCGGTGGCACGTGGGCTGGAGTTGCGCGTTGGTTTTGGGTTCGGGTCACGGCTTCGTCTTGTTGCTTCGTTTTGCTTCGTCTCGCGGCTTGGGTTGTTGTGCGTTGTCGTCGTCGTAGATGATGTGCTGTCGTCATATATGGTCGTCGGTGGAGGGTCTTCAGCTTTTCCTCTTGAAGCAACTTCACCTCCAAAGGTTGCTGGTTTTAGTTTCCCCTACGGGGGCTTGGGAACCTTCTTCGTTCGTTGTTGCTGCGTTTCGGTGACGTGAAGCGTGGGGATGGCGGTGATGGAGAACGGCTGGACAAGTACTCTGTATGGCGCAAGTAGTCTTCGATTGCTGGAGGTCGTTGTCCAGGGCGTGGCCGTGGTGCCTGAGATGAGAAGACATGCAGTCCCATCCGCCTGTAGGGGCAGTGTCGAAGAATGTGGCCGGCCCCACCGCAGTGAAAGCATAGGGGACGGTCGTCGGGAGTTCTCCAGGTGTCGCATTTTCTTTGGCTCGGGCGTCTTTCGTATGTAGGGTGGGCGGGTAATGGTGGACGGCTACTTGTTGCTGCAGCGTACCGTCGAGGACTGGGCTCGTTTCGTCGGGGTGGCCTGGTGTTCACTGCAGCGGAGTAAGTCATTGCTTCGGCCTCTGTTCGAGTCGTCGCTGATGAAGAGCCAAGCGCCTGCTGGACTTCATCACGCACTATGTCCAAGAGAGATGCTCCTTGGGGGGCTGGGGGGTAGGAGGTAGCAATCGGCGTAGTTCTTTCTTAACCACTTCTAGAATAGCTTCCCGCAGATCGTTGGTGGTTAGCCCACCTCGAATCGGTTCCGAGTAGAGCGAGCTGAGCTGAAACGGGCGGTTGTATTGCCGAGTCCGGGCGCCCAGGGTCCTTTCTATGGTGTGCGCTTCTTCAGTAAATTCGGCGACTGTTTTAGGAGGGTTCCTTATGAGACCGGCGAAAAGCAACTCCTTCACCCCTCGCATTAGGTATCCGACCTTTTTGTCTTCGGTCATGTTTTGGTCCCCTCGCCTAAAAAGACGTTTCATTTCTTCGACGTACACGTTTCGGGTCTCATTGGGCTGTTGGGTCCTCTATTCTAGCAGCAGCTGGGCCCTTTCTTTTCGCATGATGCTGGTGAAGGTCCTGAGCAACTCATTCTTCAGAAATTCCCAGGTGGTCAGTGTGGTCTCATGGTTTTCATACCACGTTTTGGCGGGGCCTTCCAAGGAAAAGTA
Organism: Rhipicephalus microplus; assembly: GCF_013339725.1. Classification (NCBI taxonomy): domain Eukaryota; kingdom Metazoa; phylum Arthropoda; class Arachnida; order Ixodida; family Ixodidae; genus Rhipicephalus; species Rhipicephalus microplus. Next base: position 44,014,164 of record NC_051173.1, read on the forward strand.
AACGTATCGCAGCTTCATTTCTTCATCCCACCTGTTTATGGTAGCCACGCGCTCGAATTGGTCGAGCCATTCTTCTGGGTCTTCAGCGGCATAACCATGGAAAGTTGGGGGCACCCGCGGCTGCTGCAGCATGACAGGGGTAGGTGATAGCGGGGTGCTCATGGTGGCTGTGGAAGCGTCCTTTCGTGATCGCGTGGGGTCCGGGTGCGGTCCCAGCTCAGGTGGCAGGTTTCGGAGGCGGCGACTGCTTCGAGTATCTGTGTCTTCAGCGTCCTCGTTCTCTGCAGTGGCTGTTTTAAGGTCGTTTTTGTGCATACCCCGCACCTCCACCAGATGTCACGTAAGGGTGAGGGTAGCCCGAAGACAGGAGACCGGGAGGTTAGTAGAAATAGAAGGAGATCCGTTTATTTGGCGGACTTGCGCCCACTAAAGGAAAACCGACACACCGGCTTAGCGGGAGGCGAACAGCGCGCTCGACGGCCGTCGGGTAACGGAAATGTCCCACTGGAACGCAAGGCGCGTTCGACGGCCGTCGGGTAACAGAAATGTCCCACTGGAACGCAAGGCGCGTTCGACGGTCGTCGGGTAACAGAAATGACCCACTGGAACGCAAGGCGCGTTCACCATCCGAGATACAGTCGCCGTAGCGTCTGGCGCTATCTCGTTATCAACGAATGGTCGACGTGCGGGCCATGATCTTCGCAGATGAGTCGCGGTGCATCCTGGACCAGGATAAGGCCGCGTGCCGGCGGTATCGGCATGCGCAACACTATCCGCAATACGCCTCGCGGCAGTATTTAAGACGATGCTATTCATTAATGTCTAAGATATTTGAGTGTTAACACTGACACGCAAGGTTTTTCCGCTAGACAACTCGCTCTAGTTTTCGATTTTTTATTATAACTTATGTACTGTTCGCCCCCAATTTATTTTGAACACCTCAGTGGTCCCTGGATGAAAATGAAAACAATTAGTTGGTACAACCCAAATGTGCAACTTGGTTTTTTTTCAATTGCTCTGAGTAGATAGTCCTGAAGTTTCAGCGGTGAATAACGCAATATCACAACAGATAAGTAATGAACTATGTATATCACTAAACTGAACACTGAACCATGAAATGAAAGCGGATGGCGTGGTAGTCGATATTCGAAAAACCGATGTGCGGTGATACGCTTTCGATATTAGTAACACACCTTTCGTAATTATTTCGACCATTATTGAAGGTTATTGTGTGATATCGAGAATAAACACCCCCACTCGCGCCGTGCAATTCCTTTGATCAACCGGAAGATTCCAGTATAACGGCTTATTTCAATAGCAGTCCTGCTATTGTCGGAAATGATGATGTGCACTAGCTTACATTGCAAAAGAAATCTACAATACCGAAATGCTGTGCAGTAATGAGAATTCGTCAAAACAGCTTAGCAAATCCTGACTGCTAGCAATCAGAACACCCCTCCCCCCTTTGCTCGTACACCTGACACTGTAATGACACCAGTCAGGAAACGAACATATGTGTCACCTGAAAACGATTCAGAAACATCTACATCCCGAAGAGTACTCATCAGCGAAAGCAATTACGCCGTCTAATTATTGAGAGTGTCGAGTTTACGGGCATGCGATTATTCGAGATACCGTATACGACCGAGTAATTGAGCCCTTCTAGTCTTTCCCACTTAATGTCTGGGGCATTTACATTATTTCATTTTCTTCAGCAAAGTGCTCAATAGCGTGCAGGTGCGTAAGCTTTTATTCCCTTAGCGCTGAGATTACGAAATTGTAATCAGTATCGTTGGGAACATCTGGTCGGCTTTCAATTAGTACCCGCAGCATCGGTATTTCCTTCATATATATCAGTGCCCACACTTGAGAGCAATAATAAGGTTCTTCTCACATGGCTATTTAAAACACTTCAGTTAATATTTGTAGAAATGTGCTTCAAACCATAGTGCGTCATTTTCAATTTAGGGACTCACTCATTGACATGTTCCTCAACAACCTGCTGATTGTCTACACGTAACTCTATCGCCCGAAGAGGTAAAGGTTGCACTGCAATCTATGAAACATAGAATGGCTCTGGTCAAATAGCTTTTCCAGTGAGTTTTACTCAACTTTTTTTTTGCAATGAGATTGCTACTCCCTTAACTGCAGTTATTCGGAGATATTTCAAGGACGGTGTTTTTCGATGAAGTTTTCGAGACGACCGCATTGTACGTATTCCAAAAGGGGCGCTTCCTTTGTGAGTCTTGAATAATAGAGACTCATCACGCTCCTTGACGTTGAATATAGGAAGTCGACGGCGGTAATCTTTCAACTTATGACAGCACTGTTAAAAACCCTGGGGGGTTGTCAGCAGGCTTTATCGATGTCTGGACTAAAAAATACTAAGCTGGTCTTTCACCACCTCTGGCATCATTGCCATGTACTCTGTCATGCTCTGCGCGCGGTCTCCTTGCGTCTTTAGACCAAGAGAAAACATTTGACTGACTATTATACACGTATATCTATAATGTGCTCTGCTCACAGCCTTTGGCTTTCCTCATTCGTTCGCAGAATTCATTAGAAATGCCTAGGTTGGTATAAAAAGCACACTAGTTCTGGATAGTTGGGAAATCGCTTCCTTTTCCATTACACTTAGGGTCCATCAGCAATGTCCGTTGTCCCTTGTGCTATTTGTACTATTGAGCCTCTTTTGTGTGCTCTAGAAGCAGACTCGCCCGTCCGGGGCCTTGCGCTACCTGGTAGGCGGCCTTGCGCTTCCAGATGAAGATAGTCTTTCACACAACCTACGTTTATTCTTCAAGTTCGGCGACATCCCAGAAGTACGCAGCGCTTTGCCTCTCCTAAGCATGGTATTTGTTAGTGAGCTCTCCAAACTCCAGACTCTGGGATCATCTCATGTGCGGCGTTATGACAGCAGCGTTCCCAGGAAGGCTTTGCTTTCACTTCGGTGTCCCTGCGCTACCTGTGGCGCCATATACGAGGAGACAAGCCTCCCGCACAAACTCCCGCATATCATTTTCTAGACACTCACCTGCGGCATTTATTGCCTAATGTGCACCTTAGCAGTGCTTCACAATCAATAACACTTCCCTCATTTATGCAACAGCTGTTGCGTTTTTCTGCCATGTCCAGTCGACATGACCTGGGGCATATATGTGAGGAACAATCCAATTTTCTACATTACAGCTACTTTGCTGCTCCCGTTAGTTCCTCCGGCCCACCGCACTCGCTGCAGTCCTATTTGTTGGAGCACGCTGACGGCATCACTTCTGCCTGGCTACTACGGGACTTCAAATGGCGGCTGTGATGGGGTGTGGTGTGCTTCCTACCGTTGACCGCCTCGAAAGCTGTTGTATGGTCTAGACAGTCACTGATGATTGCCGACGGGCGGCAACAAGAATCACAGCGTCGTAGAAGACACGGAGGAAATCAGGCACGAACAGTTGAATAAACATGGAGTGCTTGGACTAGGGTTCGGATTAGTGATCACCAGCACGTACAAACGCGACGACATTTGACCAGGAGGAGCCAAGTATCACCGAGCGAGGAAGAAACCCGCCTACAGCGATATCTGCCCCAAACGCTTCGAGCGGAGTTAACGCAGTCTTTCTGCAAACAGGACGATTGTGAATTGGCGATGGCTCAAGAAAGCATCTGGTACGCATTTTTCTCGAGAGCGGCAGCCAGCGTACCCTTATTTGAGTGGATCTCTTAAGGTACCTCATATGCCCGGTTATCGGAAACGAACTTTCTTTGGTTGCGTTCGGCCACTCTAAGCCTCGCAGAATAGCGCGCACTCGAAGGGTGGCTTTGACTCTCCGAGGCAAACGTAGCAACACAGCGGCTACCGTGGAGGCGTGGAGGTACCCTAAGTTTGTATGGTCATGAGCCTGGCGCTGAGCACTGCGGTCCTGGAGCTTTTTCGTGAGATAAGCTATGACGTTGCAGACAGCTTTCATTCCGACACATGCCCCTCACAGGAGATAAGCGTGTTACTTGGGTCTGACGTCTGCTGGAACTTAGCAACTGGTAGAATAGATAATCTTTCCTGTGATTTGACGGCCGCTGAAACCAAGTTTGAATGAACTACTCGGGAAACAATGGAATTACCAGAAACGTTGCCTACTAGCACTCTATTACTGCTGTGCAGCAAGACTTCGCTTCCTGATTGCGATGCTTCTGCGATGTGGTGTCTTGACAGAATCGGGATCGAGCAATCTGTCGAGAGAAAAGGCAAGGCTCTGCCAGTGTCACAAACCAAGCGCTCAAAAAAGGGCGTGCCGCCAAGTTCTCGTGACGAAGCGAAGAGAGGTCAACGATAAAAAAAGAAAACAAGCATCCAAAGACTCCCCGGGCGCGCGTCCTTCTCCCCCTCGGAAGCGTGGGTTTGCAGATGAACCTCCTAACATCGGCGCCCGAGCAAGCCCTGGAACGTTCTAGATGGAAAGGGGCGTGGTGATGCTGGGTTGCGTCATCCGTCGGGGAGGGCTGTCTTACCGTCTCGCCCTCTCCCCAGCCTTCGCTGCGGATCGCGCCGACGAAACGATGAGAACTTTCTGGAATCTCGCGCGGAAGGTATTTAATCGAGCTGCCGAGATGGGAGATCAGCAGAAGAAGGAAGTTAACGCCAGAGTGCGTAGGGTATCCCGCCGCGTCTGTCGGTGAAGGTTTTGTCCTTAGTGACAAAACAGGAGAAGAAGAAAGTATGCGCCAGAGAGCGTAGGGTGTTCCGCCTTGTGGGCGAAGCTTTTGTCTTCCGTGACAAAGCAGGAGAAGAAGAGGAGTTCCACCTGAGGGGTGAAGACTCGAGCTACAGGCAAGAGTGGGTGTCTACCGCTATCGAGCGAAGACGCGTGGCAACAGCTGCGTGTGGGAAGCCGACGTGTTTCCGGCGAAAAACTTTGGAGCTTGGAGAGCGACCAAGGGAAGACCCGAGGTTTCCTGGAAGAGAAACTTCGGGGGCAGCGGAACGACAACAACGCTGGACTTTGAGTGAGTGATTCTCGGAAGAGTATCATTCAGTCTTTTGTTCCAAGGACTTTGGACTCAATAAGTTTTCGAACTCTTTAGTCTTTAAGTGTCTTGGTTGTTCGATGTATGCGACTGCATTGTAGTGCGTATTGTTGTCTGTGTCCGTTGTTTCGAGTGTGGCTGATTGTACTGTGTAGTACATTGTTTGATTGGTGACATACTGTATTCACTACTGTCGAGTGTGCATACTTGTGTATCGTTTTCATTTGCCATAATTGAGAATATAATTTTGTTTTGTTTATCAACTCTTGGCTCTGACTTGTTCTTTGGGTCACAGCTGGCGTCCGCTTGCGCGCCAAATAGGACCACTTCTAAATTGTCCCCGCTTTCGTGGTGCGGTTTGGGGGGCCCTTGGAATTAGCCCGGTGATCACCTCCCGAATTAACGGGACCAGTGACAGACAGAACATGGGACATTTGAGGAGAGTGAAGGCTTACGCCGCAGGAGCGAAAGAAAGAGACGCCTGAACGACAATCGACGCCGGCAGGGTAAGCGAGCCTTCGCCTCACGTGCCACTGCCAAGCGCCGTCTTTATTTTTCTCCCTTTTGGGGATTTGCGCTGGCCGCATTGCGCACAGCGCAAACGAGGGCGCTACAGATCCCCCCGTGTAGACTGTAAGTCGAAATGTTACAAGCTTTTGGCAGTCCGAAGGGAGGCCAGACGTAAATGATTATATAGCGGTCTCCAGGTACGCTGGCTTTATTCCGTCTAAGCTGACCATCTCTTCGCGGCTGCTCTGAAGAAGAGTGGTGGTTTTTTGAGTGCGGTTAAGACGCGGAATAGTCCATCGTAGACTGGTGTTAAAGGAGCTTAGACCGCGTCGTGGCGCACGAAACGTGTGTTGCTGTGGCCAGATCCGGATGAACAAATATTGTCTTGTTGTCGAAAGTTCGGGGTGGTGCGGGCCGGAGACTTTGCACGCAGTCCAGGAGGTGGTGTAGAAATTCTTGTGGTTGGTCTGATAGCTGCGTAGATATGAAGAAATCTCCGGGGAGCGTCAGAAAACTCCGTACGCCAGCTTTTCAGCTGAGCACTGGAGGTCCACCCGGATGACAGCCCTTAAGCCTGGAAGCACCATTGGCAAGGCATCAACCCAGGTGGTCCCATTGAGGCGTGTGGTCAGGGCGGTGTTTAGTTGCCGGTGAAGACGTTTCACCATGTCGTTGGCGCAGGAATGGCAGTGGTAAGGCAATGCCTGGCTCCGAAATAGCAATTAAATCAAGCAAACAGCGTGGAGTTGAATTCACGTCCACCGTCTGTTGTCAGGGTGCCAGGACATCCAAAACGGGATACCCACATAAAAGTTAAAGGATAGCCACTGTCTCGATGGTTATGTCTTCAATGGGAACAGCCTCTGGCCAACGTGTGAAACGATAGACCATGGTAAGTATGTAACGGTTTCCCTGAGACATTGGATAAGGGCCCACAATGTCTACTTGCACATGGTCGAAACAACGGCTGGGTGCTAGAGCTCAGGAAGCAGCGCTGAGTGTGCTGGAACGTCGCGCTCCCCAAGGAGCTGTCGCATTCAGCGCTATAGTTGGGAGGGGCGCCTATCACCAAGGTCCCCCTCTGCAAGGAGCTGCTGAATACAGACGCGTTCCGATGGCATCAATCGCTCCGGCACCTTTGTCTTGAGGTGCTGATATGGCGTAGTGTCCGAGGGGTCGGAAAGGACGTTGGACAGCTCACTGGCAACTTCAGAAGGAAGAGTTGCGGCGACCTGGTAGTAATGTGTCATTTCTTAAGCGACGCGGTACAGCGAGCATTGCGCCTTGGCCTGGTGGAACAAAGTTTGCGGGTTCTGGGGCCAGAAAGATGGGAGACGCAGTTGCACCACCGCGACGTCCTGCAGACGTGAGGCTTGTTCAGTTGAGGGCGCGTTCAGATCAGTCATTCTCGTCGTCCTAAGTCACCACTTGTAGGCTTACGCCACAGGGGCGAAGGAAAGAGACGCCTGAATGACAATCGACGCCAGCATTGTAAGCTAGCCCTCGCTTCACGTGCCACTGCCAAACACCGTCTTTATTTTTCTCCGGTTGCGGGCGCGCGCTCACCGCTTTGCGTTCCGCCCAAACGCGGGCGCTACAAGAACACAATGAACTTTTATGAATGGAACCACGTGCCGCTGAATGTATAAGTTGCTGAGATAGCTTCAGGTAGCGTCAATCTAAGGTCAGCCGAGCACTATGAGGAAGCTCGATCATTTCAACAATTTATGGAAGAATTCGAAATTCTGAAGCAGAATGACTCGTCAGCTTGAGCGCAAGTCAGCGAAGAGCACGCAGATTGTGTTGAGGAATACCTACAGCCAAGGGAGCATATATCTCCTGTGCCTTCTCACGAAGTCATTCACCGAGGTGGCATGACAAGGTGTCATGCTGTGCTTCATGCTTTACCGCATCCGCTACAGCCGTCTCTGCCAGCAGGATCTCCAGCTGAAGAGTTCAAAGCTTGACGCTGAGGTTGTGCAGATGCTCAAAATTTTCTGATGTCAACCAAGCGGCAACTGGAAGTTAGCGGAATGAGAAAATTCCTTGGTGGGGAGGCGTCATGCGATCTATAAAAACTGCATTGACTGGCCACTTGATAGCAACAGTCTGAACGTCGAGGGACACGTGACTACTATCTGCGGGGTTCAAGCGGTCGTCAAGAGCGGACTTCTTGTGTAACTTGACAATAATTCTGAAAATTTGTAACGGCTGAAACGATTGCACTGCCTGCTCGGAAGACATGCAAATAACTACCTCTTCAGACTGCTAGGCATTTACGAAAACGAACCTTCCCTGCCACACGTGCTATGAGCAGCATCTCCCAGCGCAACGATGGATTCGAGAAAAATGTTCTATCTGCTAATACAGCAATTCGTGCAAGTTGGCCCTGTCCGCGAAATGCCTCGGCTGCGTTCTAGTGGTTGTGCTTGTGTGTGAACAGGCTACGTGCTTGTAGGTGACTAAAGCGAATGTCCAGACACACTATAGCAGAACAGGAATGCCAATGCACTAGTGGAGAGCGGTGGTGCGCAAATTTGTACTCTGCAACAGGCCTTTGGACAAAAAAATCAAATGCCCTGTTCAGAAGACGTATATCCTAGCTGGAAGGAAGTTGGTGAGAATCAGCGTCTTGGCCATGGAGAATATGTTGCTGATAATTGCGCACGGCCGGCAAGAGGAAGCAGAGCATCGTAGAAGACAAGGACGAAGTTAGGGATGAGCAGTTGAATAAACATAGAGTGCTTGGACTATGGCTCGGGTCTTTATTACGCGACACAGTCAGTGTCATACCAGGACTGCTCCTTAAGGGAAACAAGTCATCAATCATGTCCTGAGGCAATCTGTTTACGCGCGTGTATTCTGGGGAACCAAGCATGCTGTATTATACAGTATCGGAATAAACCATTTCGTTTCGATTGGGCGTTGTTCTCGAGGCCGCTTCGCCTGCTTTCTCAGTGTTGCTGGTGCTTACTGTCTTTGGCATGATCACTGCGAGGTGGTTGCAGCAGTCCATCGCCTCCACACTCTCTTAACTATCATGAAGTGACTATGTCACTGCTATTTGTTCTGTCGGAGAATCTCTTCCTTCTCGATGAGAATAAATTCTTTCGGCACTGGTCCTGACCATAGTGTTCGTCTCTGAGCGCCACATGAAGCTTGTATTTCGGATCACCTGGTTTGGGTAGGCTGAGGTCCGTTCAGTACGGGCAGAAATACCATGTGATTACGCAAAATGCATATATTCACATAGGCAGGTCGCGGGATGGAATTCAAACCCCCGGCAGCTGCATTTTCGATGGAAGCAAAAGGGTGTCAGACCCTTGTGCTTAGATTTAGGTGCACGTTAAAGAAACCCAGCTCGGGCTGAAATTTATGAAGCCCTCCACTATGGTGTCTCTCAGAACCATTGGGCGGTTTTGAAACTTTAGACTTCAACACTTATTAGTGTTGTTATCATTATTATTACATATTCCCGTTTTATTGCCTTTTTCGCTTACTATGTAGTGTACATAAGCAAACAAATCGTTTTGTAACAAATTTTTGTTTCTCTGTGCATGTTCTGTTGCGTTGGACTGTTAAGTTGAAACGTTCTTTTTGTCTACTGTCTGTGAGAATACAGTTTTGCAAACACAAAACACATTCACTTAAGGATTATGATGTTCGCAAGATTTTTATTTCCAATTTTCTAGAAACGCATTTCTTGTGACATATCGGTGTGCTTTTTGTAACGCGTTTTATACGTACAACTTCCGGATCTCGTTTTGAACAAAAAGAACAGCAAAAAGACAACAAAAAATGAACTGTCGAAATTCACACCCCTATAACATCACAAGAAACCTGCAAGAAATAAAGCAATCACACCTACAAAACCTACAAATGAGTTCATAATAAAAACTGATGGCGAAGCCACGATACAAAAGTAATTTAAAACTACAATACTGTCTTACTGTATTTAGAAGCCAATCATTTAGCTATGTTCTTAACTTTTTATGGCACTGGAAAAACGTTTGCTCTGGCTCGGCTATAGCAGATGTTGGGTCGGCTGTGACAAATAGGCTTTTTTCAGTAATGCACATACAAAGGTTTACAATAGTGTTTCTTTGGATATCCGTGTACTGCCTAGCAAAGAACCATCACAATATATATCCACATACAGCCTAAACAATGAAAACTACGGACCTGAATAGCCCGCATGCTGAATGAATGAATGAAAGTTTCAGTTAGGACATTTGGGAAGGTATTTGAGGCACTAATACTCCGAGTACTTGACACACTTCTGTTTTCCTATTTGTCAGTGCTAAATCTCGACAGTTTTTAGTCTACACGATAAAAAATTGATGCATTTGTACTGAATTTTTTAGCGCAACTATAGACCTTTTGAAATAAAAGCGAAAAATAACCAATACGGCCTCGTTTCACAATCACGCGTCCCCGGAGCACCCCATATAGTGTGAAGCACACTGAATTGTGTAACTTCAATGAGTGGCTCACAGCAAATCAGACGAGCACGACTGCTAAAATTGCTAAACGTGCTTTCACAGAGGAAAGCGTATCCATGAAGCCCGCTGTGCAACCACAGGTGCTCTTGCTTGGGCATCGGCTAACACAATTTTGTTTGTCCAAACAAAGCAGATGTTCAAGAGCTGATGGAGGCTTGAAGAGGTGAATAATCCGAACACGGAGTGTCACTATATCCAGCATTTCGAACAAAGGTGTGGTGTTCTTGCCGTTTCTACGTTAACCCTCTCCGAACGTTTTTGTCCTTTTATTTTGTACAGTTCAGCGTTAATCGCCTTACTGAGCGAGTCAGCCTATCTTGTGACTCAGCAAAATATCTTGCGTTGTGATCCTCACAGTGTTAACCTTTTGCCATTCTTTATTTACACCAGATTTCCGCAACTCATTGTTTCATTGTTTTTAGTATTGTGTAGGCAGTGCTGCATTTCTTGGCAAGTATTTTTTTCGGATATAATCACGTCCTCCTCTTTTATAAAACTTCTGAATTAAACGTGTGTTTTTTAGCAAAATGTGTAACTCTTCAATGGCACTTCTAAAAACTAAACAGTTTATTCAACAAATCAACCAATGAGCTCATGAACGGAACAATGAAGAAACGAACAAAAGAATGAATGAATGATTCATTGAAAAGTTCTCACGAGGCTTTATGTTCAGGATTACTTTATATATCGCAGCTTTGTTTCCAGAGGCTCACCAAACACGGTTTGCTGATTTTCAACGAGTGCTGGCGCTGCTGTTACGATGAAAGTCAGTGTGCATGATCCTACTCCCTGCCCTGCTATTACGGTTCACAGCAACGTTACTAGACGTTTGTTCGCAGTGATGCGACACTAAAAAAGATATGGTGTAATGAAGGTTTCTCAATGAAAGTATGCTGTAACGTATGATAGTGAAGTGCTGTGTTTCTCATAAGCTCAAACATGCGAACAAAACGTTCTAGAAGATGCCACGCTCTGTGGGAATCAGTTTCACCCGAAACAGCCACGCATTATAGTAGCCTAAACAATTTTTTTCTCTTTTGATTTCAACCAAACGTTAGATGGTTGATCGACGTATTCGCGTAACTTAGTTATGGCCTTTCGTGAGTTGCGGGCACGTCAAGTACACTGGCGTGTACACGGCAGTTTCTAATCAGACCTTACATCAGCATTCCCATTCGAACAGATATGTCAGTGTTATCGCATTGGAGTGCGTGCTGTGGTGCGATAATACGTCTATCATAAGTGTAGCCATGCTCGGCGTATTCGAAAAACACTTGCAGTGGCATAAATCATAGAGCGGTAAGGGCAGTTCAGAACTGCTCCTTTGTGCAGGCTGTGGGGAAAACCCCATGTAAATGGCCCCCTGGAAATTTATCTTCTCAATGGCCCCATTTGAATTGCTTGACAGTATAAAACGATCCACTTTCGGTAAAACCCACTTCTGTTTTCCTATTTGTCAGTGCTGAATCTCGACAGTTTTTAGTCTACACAATAAAAAATTGATGCATTTGTACCAAAATTTTTAGCGCAACTATAGACCTTTTGAAATAAAAGCGAAAAATAACCAATACGGCCTCGTTTCACAATCACGCGTCCCCGGAGCACCCCATATAGTGTGAAGCACACCTAATTGTGTAACTTCAATGAGTGGCTGACAGCAAATCAGACGAGCACCACTGCTAAAAGTGGTAAACGTGCTTTCACAGAGGAAAGCGTATCCATGAAGCCCGCTGTGCAACCACAAGTGCTCTTGATTGGGCATCGGCTAACACAATTTTGTTTGTCCGAACAAAGCAGATGTTCAAGAGCTGATGGAGGCTTGAAGAGGTGAATAATCCGAACACGGAGTGTCACTATATCCAGCATTTCGAACAAAGGTGTGGTGTTCTTCCCGTTTCCACCTTAACCCTCTCCGAACGTTTTCGTCCTTTTATTTTGTACAGTTCAGCGTTAATCGCCTTACTGAGCGAGTCAGCATATCTTGTGACTCAGCAAAATATCTTGCATTGTGAGCCTCACAGTGTTGACCTTTTGCCATTCTTTATTTACACCAGATTTCCGCAACTCATTGTTTCATTGTTTTTAGTATTGTGTCGGCAGTGCTGCATATCTGGGCAAGTATTTTTTCGGATATAATCACGTCCTCCTTTATTCTAAAACTTCTGCAACAAACGTGTGTTTTTAGCAAAATGTGTAACTCTTCAATGGCAATTCTGAAAACTAAACAGTTTATTCAACAAATCAACCAATGAGCTCATGAACGGACCAATGAAGAAACGAACAAAAGAATGAATGAATGATTATTTGAAAAGTTTTCACGAGGCTTTATATTCAGGATTACTTAATATATCGCAGCTTTGTTTCCAGAGGTTTATCAAACACTGTTCGCTGATTTTCAACGAGTGCTTGCACTGCTGTTACGATGAAAGTCAGTGTGCACGATCCTACTCCCTGCCCTGCTATTACGGTTCACAGCAACGTTACTAGACGTTAGTTCGCAGTGATGCGACACTAAAAGAGATATGGTGTAATGAAGGTTTCTCAATGAATGTATGCTGTAACGTAGGATAGTGAAGTGCTGTTTTGTTAACTGCATAAGCTCAAACATGCGAACGAAAACGTTTCTAGAAATTGCAGGCTTTGTGGGAATCAGTCTTCACCCGAAACAGCCACGCATTATAGTAGCCCAAACAATTTTTTTCTTTTTCGATTTCAACCAAACATTACATGATTGATCGACGTATTCGCGTAACTTAGTCATGGCCTTTCGTGAGTGGCGGGCACGTCAAGTACACTGGCGTGTACACGGCAGTTTCTAATCAGACCTTACATCAGCATTCCCATTCGAACAGATATGTCAGTGTTATCGCATTGGAGTGCGTGCTGTGGTGCGATAATACGTCTATCATACGTGTAGCCATGCTCGGCGTATTCGAACAACACTTGCAGTGGCATAAATCATAGAGCGGTAAGGGACAGTTCAGAACTACTCTTTGTGCAGGCTGTGGGGAAACCCCATGTAAATGGCCCCTGGAAATTTATCTTCTCAATGGCCCCATTTGATTGCTTCGACAGTATAAAACGACCCAACTTTCGGTAAACCCACTCTGAAACCTGAACACTTTTCTTGACAAGAACGACGTATACTTATAGCGGCTGAGAGGATGGCCAATAACTTGACATGTTAGCCCGAAAAGTGCTAATATTGTTTTGAATGTTTAAAGCGGGTGTAATGAAGCTGCAAAATGATTGCGCCTGCCAAGAATTGCTATTAGAAACTTGCTTCACCATGTGATGTTCTTTCTTCTGATGCCATGCTCAATCTTCTTTTTTCTTCTGCTAGTAATCATGAAGATATTATTATTATTATTAATATTATTATTATTATATTATAATATTATTATTTAATGTTAATAATTATAACAAGTGGGGACTGGTTCAGACTACTGGGCTGGCACAGGGTCGGAGTGAATGCCATTGTTCATCGCTGACTGTTATCCCACGCACTTTCCATCCGTTTGTAAGAGCTCAGACTCAAGCACTCAGATAGGACAAGAGCACAAGGTAGTTTGCATATCTAGAGGTCCTTTGCTTGATGAAAAGCTCCCCTGATCATGCATTGGGCACTTAAAACAATCCTTATTGTGTGGCCCACATAGTATCCCTTCCGCCGTACTAAAGGTAGTATATTTACCCCAGTACTGACTACAATATTTTATAGCTGTTTGGACGCGACTTTATTTCTCAACTAGTGGAAAATTGCACGTGCTTTTACAGGATTTAAAGGCCGCAAAACTAAATACTTCTATTTATAGCCCGATTTATCTACTGTTTGCCACATCAAAGATTTTATAGCTGGCTCTGCACATTATATTTCAAGTTAGCACGTAACATTTATTGAATTCTAGTAAAAATGGGGTTTTCGCTGACTACTAAACTACCACATACCTGCTAGTTTTATGACGCAAATCTCCCCTACTATTTGTCAGAGAGGACAACTTGACGCAGCCTACTGGGACCCGAGCAAGACTTTTGACATAGTGAGCCCCTCAGTGATTCTCATTAAAATTGGAAAGTTTGATGTTGACTCGTCTGTGGTGAATCTCCTGCACAAATGTCTGCTTGATAGATTAAATTAGGTTGCCGTAAATGACCAAATGCTTTTTGTGTACAAGGTGGCTAGTAGGGTCCCTCGAAGGTCGCCTTTAGGGCCACTCTTACTTTATTTTCACTGACGATGTTTTCTTATTTCGTTACCATTCTTTCTCTTGCATGCCGATGACACTGAAATATTCAAGGAAATTCATTCAGTTAATGACTGTCGCTTGCAGCAGTCAGAATTGTGTTCTTTCGCCGAATGGTGCTACAAAAGTAACCCGTCCCTGAATACCTGAAAGACCAAATTCATTATTATATCTCTTACAACATCCATCGTGGAATCTATGTACTCTAATAATACTATGTCGTTATGTAAGGCTTAACATTTCAGTGACCTAGGTGTTCTTGATTGCAGGCAATTTTTCTCTGCTCACACTAAACGTGCTGTCATGCGAGAGCTTTGTTATCGCTGCTATGTTTGCAGAGGCTCTTTAGAATGCAATTCTCCAACAGCCATCTACAAACTTTACAGCGCAATATGTGCACCGCAACTTCCGTATGCATGTGCGATCTGAAACTGGAGTGCTAACTACGGAGTAACACCATTGAGCGAGCCTAGAAAAAATTCATGAGCATTTACAAGCATCAATTTGCTAGAAATGAAAATGACACTGGATAATAATCGAACACTGCAAGATTATTGTCACTGCCATCCCTTGAATGCCGACGAAATCGTGCTGACCTGTTATTATTGGGACAGAAATTATGTGGACCCTGTCGGCTGGATTTTGCCACCGGCGTCAGAGAGTGCCTCCAATCACCGTATATCTTCCTGAGTCCAAGACTGATTTTTGGTGCAACGGAGTTTTGTGAAACTTTCAAAATTAGTTTATGAGGGCCTCTGGATATAATAATAACAACCTATTAATCACTGCAAACGCTCGTACGTGTGTGCCGCATTGTCCTTTATATTGAAATTTGGGACACTATGGGGTCTTTTCTAATTCAGTGGTATTGTTACACGCAAGATGTTTTTTGTGATAAATAACTTGATCAGGTAAACGTAGGAACATTTTATTTACAAACTGCTTTGTTCACCTTGTTTGAGCTCCTTCGTTCACTTGGTGTGAGCATTTTCGAAGCATCTCCTGTCTTTGGTGACGCAAAAAAACCAATGACACTTTGTGCACAAGAACTTCGTCTTCTTGTTGCATCCTTCGAGCCTGCAGCGGGCCGCATTCGGAGCATCTGTCAGTCTTGGGAAATCGCCTAGCGTCTTTGCTCTTGCTTCGACTGAAGGCAACGGAGCCTTTTTTGGTGGTGGGCACCACTCTTTGTCGGAGTCCCTCTCCGCTTCATTTTGACTCTGAGCTTGCGCGAATAATTCCTCACCAACAGACAGGCGAAACTCAAGGAGTTTCACGATCTCTTTCTGGCGCTTTTGTTGCGCCCACATGTCTTGCACGTACTGCATCCATGAGTTGCTGAACGCAATGTCGAATGGGTGGATGATGCTTCTGATGGTCCACTTGTTCACTCGAGCTTTTGTCTGTAATATCTGATCATACGATCTGCGAGATCAACTCCTCCCATGTTGACATTGTAACAACCGTACAACATCTGGCCGGGGCACATCAATGTGTTTTTTTTCTTTCCTGACCACCTACGCCATTTGTCTTCTGGGTGCTGGCCATGAATAGAGGACATCAACGTAATGAGGCTTATTGTCATACCAATGTACAACTGCCTGTTTTTGTCGTTCTCGCAAACATCTCTGACGTCCCTCTTCCTTTTGCTTTTAGCTCTTTCTCGCTGGATAGTTTCACCCCTTTTGGGATCGGTTGTTCATAATTGTTCCGTGCCAGCGATTCCGTTTTCTGCTAGCTATCCAGCAGCGGCCCTGATGTGAAGTATCTGTCGAAGTAGACCCTTCGTTCCGGGAGGAGCGCCTCAGTGAGCCTCAGCCCTGCGGATTCTCCTATTCCAGAGCGTCCTGGATACAATGCTGCCTTTTTTTTCTTGATAGATCTCCAAAATCGAGATTAATCCACCTGGCGTTGCGAGCACAAAGTTTTTAGGCCCCTCTGGTTTGGCTTGCAGTGTACGAACAGCTTCAGCTGCGTTCGTCCACTGAACGGGATCGTTTGTTCGTCGATGCTGCATTCTCTTCCGAGGAAACTTGTGACACCCTTCCAGTAGAAATGACACCAGTGGTCTTATGCGCCAGAGCCTGTCTTTCTCTTTTTCTTGCTCACTTACATCAAGTTCGTTAACTAGCTTCAGCTGGCGCCAAAGTTGAAAGTACCGGTTCTTTGTCATGTTATCCGCAACAAGAGGCACTCTTGTCTTTTTGATCCAGTACATGCGAATCTGCGGGTAGCACAGGCTGAACATTGTCAGTGAAATCCCCAAAAAACAAATGGAGTTCTTCTACTGAGGTCTCCAGACTTTTTCCAGTCTCCTGGACATGTGCCGTGTTCATGGCAAAAGCCATCAAACTCGAAAACTTCATGTGGCACATACTGAACGAGATAGTCACTTGGACTACACTGAATTCGTTGTTGACTGTCATCAGGGGTGGATGTGAAGTCAGGAATCCAAGACGGAAGCGGCCTGCATGAAGAAAAACAGCGTAAAAGAGCAGAGTTGCTTTTGATCCGTTCGCACGGCAATGACCGACCGTCACAATGCACACTCCTGCAGTACATTACCCCATCCCCCCCCCCCTTCCCAAAACGCATACTACTACTATTCTTTACCCATCATGACGCTTCCATGACTGCCTCTTTATCGTCTTCGAGGTAGAGGGGCGTTCATCGTCGCTATTTTCGTCCTCTTCAGAGCTCAGGGTATCAAGTGGAGCCGAAAATGTAGTGTCTACCAAAGTGTCGTCGTCACTGTCCGAAAGATCAATGTCGGACGTGGCCGTTCCAGCGATTCCCTCAAGGATTGTCTCGGCCATCTCATCACTGACGCGTGGCCTTTTTCCTGAATGAAAAAGAATTTCATATCATACCGCAACCTAGTAGCAATCGGAAGCAAGCACGCTCTGTTCGCACTGCAGCGCGCGACGTAATTCACGCAAAGCAATTTGGTTGAGTCCCGACGTCCAATCTTTTGGACATGTCAAAGCTCACACCGCGTAGGCAAAATAAAGGACGCTAAGAGCTAAAATATTTAGCTGCGTGCGCTCTCTGCAACATTATCTTTGACGGTTAACCGATGAAGTGACAATAAATCGGCTCAAAGTGCGAAAAAATTTCTTACGGTTGCGGTTGACACCGTAGAGTGCCGTACCACTGAACGCCGCCATTATGAATACTCCTAGCGGCGCTTAAAGACCTCTATTTCAAAACTACGGTACAGATGGCAGCACCAGTTGTCCAAGGTATTCGACAACCGGTTTTACGGCGATAGGAGCTTTCGAAAAGCTGTAATCGCTCGGTCTTCGATGTCCAACATTTTGGACAAATTTCCCATTGCTGGTCACCCAGGAGATTATGTATACATACCTGTATATATGGTAAAGCAAGCATAAAATGATCCAGAAAGTGACCCCAGAGCGCGCAATCGAACGTCCGACCTCTTGCTTGTGAGTGCGTGGCCTTAGTCACTGAGCCACGAACAAGCACTTTCTTCAGCGTTGAAACGACAAGCTATTGATATCTACGACTTAACGCTGGTGATGCCGATCTTACTATCGTGTTTTTACAATTACCAGCACTGTTAAGCAATGAGAATGCGTCACCAGATCGTCACGGCGCGGCAACGCATGATCATGCGTTCATATAGATACATTTCATGTTTGTAAACGCCGGTAGGTCAATTTTGACATTATGGGTAAAATTATAGCGACGTCCGCACGGAACTTCCACCATAAGCGCTGAGGGTTGCGATGTGCACCAACAAAACCATAGATAACCCTGAATTTAACTAGAGGGGACTCTGGCGCTGTGATCGTTCAGGAACCATGGGAATGATGGGTAGTACACACATTGGCCTAGTCTTCGTACTTGCGGACGGCGAATCGTACTTGCGGCTTCGTTTATTGCTGTGTTTCGGTTTCGTTTTGAAAGAAACGATTCAACCCTTTTGAACCGCGTGACCCGACTTGAAAAGTTGAGTCTAAAAGAATAAGATAATGAAGTGCAACCACTGAAGATTAGCTAATAATTGTTTCGTGAGAAAACTGCTCCAAGACACACGAACACGCAAGGAGCCAAAAGCAGGCCAGAAGTACGAAGATTAGACAAATGTGTGCACTACCCACCATTCTCAGTCTCGCTGAAGCGCCGTGCGTTGCAGCTCCCACAGACCCTAGCTCCAGAGTTCCCTCTAGTGTATATTAGGAAACTCTATGAACAAAACGACATTGCGAGACGCCATAAGTATTGTGAAAGCCATAAGCGCTGAGGGCTGCGATGTGCGCCAGCAAACAAAACTAAGTTGTGAGACGCGACTCACATCCAACCGCTGACTCAGCTTGATTGCATACTGTTTTTTTTCTCGTTGCTTGACGGAGAACACCACATGCACCATTGAAAACTTAGCAGAAACTGCAATAGGCAAAGCATCTTTTGCCAACCAAGACAGTGCCACCGCATTTTCGTGACGTAAGTCCGGTGGAATTTGTCTATACCCTACGCGTGTAAGATCCAAGATCCAGATTGCGCGGATGCCGCGCAATATGCATCCAACCTACAACGAAGCACGAAGACGAGCCAGGGGTAAATCTCTGCTCGCCAGTGCCCGCTTGGACAAGGATCGAGCCTGCTTCGTCGATGCTGTTTCGTACATTCAAGAAGAAGCCTTCTCCTCAGTGGTCGTCGACTGTGATTGCAGAGTCATCAGCTGCGCTACCATCCGCACTTCTAGTTCCAGCGTTGCAGAGCAGGTTGCCATTGCTCTTGCATTGACGGACGGTGTACATGACACAATTTATTCAGACTCCAAGGCCGCTATCAAGGCCTTCCAGATGGGCATGGTGGCTCCCAGGTTTACAGATTATTCAAAAAGTCAAAGACCTCAAAAATTCCTCATTGGTCTGGTTTCCTGCGCACCTTGGAACCATTGAGGGTGCCTCGCTCAATCCCAACGAGGAGGCGCACTCGGCTGCACGAGGTTTGACTGACCGTGTGCCGGGTAACGCGTCATCTCCTGGGCGACCTGAGCCTCTCTGCTCGTACAACGAGATATGCAAGCACCACTATCTGTCAAGAAGACTGCTGCCTCTACCACACTCCTCGCTATGCAGGGCCCAAGCTGTTACTCTCCGACTGCTACAAACAAACACTTACCCGAGCCCTGCGGCACTGCACACAATGTACCCTGAACGGTTTCCAAGCCCGGACTGCCCCCTGTGTGGTGGTTATGTGGACTTCGAGCATGTACTGTGGGGCTGCGCCTCTGCCGGTCCCCCTTTCACCCAAGAGGAAATGAAGCGACTCATTTAGGCCCAGGACCAGACCTCTCAAATCCTGGCCGTCCAGAGGGCCCGCGCGAGGGCCGTCAGGTTTAACCTGATGGTCCCCGAGTGGGCCTAGCCAGGTGACGCTGAGTTTACTCGCGTCTATTGTGGACCGAATAAAGTTGTTTCACTCATACCCTACGCGTACTTTGCCCCGCGGAGCGGTGGAGAAGACGCTCACGCGTGCGCACGCTTATCTCGTGGTGGAAAGAATCGTAGTACGCCTTGGGCTTTCCCTGGAACGATTCTGTTGTACTTACCGGGCGCACAAAGGTCACTGCAGTCGCTGCACAGTCTCCGTTTGCGAAAATAGCGTGCTGTTCAGACACTGCGAACTAACAACTAAGATACGTATTCGCATTGACCTGTACTTGTGAGTACACTTCGTGCGTGATTTTTGCGTGAGCAACGCGGGGCATGTGTCGGTATGCTTGATATTTTTGGCTTGATATTCCTGTTTGGTGCTCTCGCATTTATTGCTTCGGCTTTGTGGCAAAGCTGTGACTCTCTATCTTTACAAGCTAGTTCATATTATCATATCCTGTCCTTGACTTCTCAGTCGGATAAATATTTGAATCCCGCATAAGCTAACCAGAGACAATCGACTGTTCCACATATCTGCCAACATCTTTCAACACTCGACCGCCCACAGAATATAAGGTCTCTATAATGTAACTTTCTTTATCTTTAAGTTTTCATAGTCCACAGTGATTGTTTTTATCTGAGCTTTGCACTGTTGTCATATAGCTTATCCAGGTCCATTGACTATTCAATTTCCGGTCTCTAAAAAAGGCTTCCACATAGCTGTGTATATTTCACGTTATTTTTACTCCCATTTCATGATTTTCTTCTTGTTTTCTTTATTATTCCTATTTTGCACTGACTTCTTTTTGTCTGTGCGTTTCCGCTCTTTTTACTTGATTTCTTTTTCTGAAGAGCACCTGTAGTGTACTGCCCATTTTTATTGTTTTATTTTTCGTGCGCCTGCACAAAGACCTTATGATTGTTCCTGGATGAGTAATTTTTTTTATTAGGGTTATAATGTCATTGTTATTGTTATATCGTCATCACAACAATAATAATAATAATAATAATAATAATAATATAATAATAATAATAGAACTGAAACATGCCTAGCATCGCTACCTACGAGCGAAATCACCGACGCGGTAACTGACTTCCTGGGTTAACAGTGTTAAGCCAAGCTGGACATGCAATGTTAACAGCTCACCTTCCTAAATTAGTTGTTTACCTTGTAAAAGATGACGTTGTGCAGAGTTTAGGTGAGATATTATTGCGTAATAATAATAAAAATAATAATATAATATTGACGCGTGTCTACATGTGGACGATAACGATGATGGGGCATTTAGTGGGCACGAGGTAGTGGGCTTCTAGCTTCTCTCGAGGCTGAAGAAGACTGATCTTGTGACTGAGCTGTTCAGGACACGCTGCCTTTCGTCGTCCCAAGGTGTATCTGTGTTTTATTCGCGTTGCACCCGCGACACTGGTGGAGGCGCTGGGCCGCAACCCTGTCTGATGCTCCACACGCCCGCTGGGAGCCGCTCATCGAGTCCAAACGCACTGTCACCTGTAGAAACACCGGTACATCGCTCCAGTCGACGGTTGCGAGGCCTCGCGCCAGAGCTCGACTCACTTCGCCGGAACCTGCTAGGCACCGCACAGCTCAACCAATGGCCAACGCAAGCTCGCAACAGGTGCCCCAGGCAGCTTTCCGACGCACCCATCTCAGGTGACCCTTTTTCAACCCCTCGTTCCCGATCGCTTTAGTGGCGGTGCCCCCATGAAGACGTTCACGACTGGCTTGACCACTATGAGCGTGTTGCCAAGGTAAATCATTGGTCGGAACAGGAAAGCTTTGGCGCGCCTATTTCTACCTTGACGACGGTGCTCGTACTGGGTATGAGAATAGAGAGGCAATCTGTCAGCTTGGCCCGACTTTCGAGAGAAGTTCGTCGATACCTTTCGCCAATATCGATAGAAGGGACCGCGCGCAGCAGTTATTGGAGCTACGGGTTCAAAAACCCAACGAAACCGTTGCAATGTTTGCCGAGGACATGACTCGTCTCTTTCAACGAGCTAACCCGCACATGAACCGAAGATAAAAAGTTGAGTTACCTCATGCGCGGTGGTGTCAAGGAGCAGCTTTTGCCGGGCTACTGCGCAACCTCCGACTACCGTCGTTGACTTCATTAAGGAGGCTACGGCTATCGAGCGGGCCCTTCATCAACGCTGCAGGCAATATGACCGCATGTCCTGCAATGTCCCAATCAATGCTACCGCCATGACGTCTGAGAGTCAGAGCTGTTTGCGAGACTTGATTAGGGAGATAGTTCGCGAGGAACTGCAGAAGTTGCGGAATCTGTTGCTGAAAATCCCATCGCATCGATCGCTGAAGTCGTACGCGATGAAATCCACCAAGCGTTGGTCTACGGCTAGTCCTGATGCTCAGCAGCGTCCTATGAGCTACGCTGCCGCTCTCCGACGTCCACCACCCGCTATGCCGACGCGTACCACCAGGTGCCCGATGGCCCCTTCGTATCCGCCGCAAGAGCAGACACTACATCAAACCCCTACGCTACAAGCCCACACAACCAGCCATCCCCAGCCACCCCATGGGCATCGACGCGTCACCGACCCGGAAAACAGATGCATGGCGCACCGTAGACAGGCGTCCACTATGCTTTCACTGCGGAGGTGCAGGACATATTGCCCGTCATTGCTGGCATCGAGGTGATTCATTCCGTCCTCAACGACCTTGGTTTGACGGTCGACGTGCCAACGACGAATACACTCCGCGCCGTGACGACACCTCTTTCTATGGAGCACGTTATCACTTTGAGGACGGCTCTACCACTGCAGAGAAGGCAATGCCTGCTCAGCCTCCTGGTCCGAGACGTCAGTCCCGCTCTCCGTCCCCCGCGCGTTCGCCTTTGTCGCACCACCGCACCCTATGCGAACCTTACTACAAGAGGTCACCTAGCCCGCGCCGGGAAACTGAGAGCGGCGACCTCCGGGGGCAAGGTTGCAGGCCATAAAGATAACGACAAGAATCCCCCACAGCACGACGCCATACAGCCGATAAGCCGTGAAAACGATGAAATTGTGACTGCTGACCTTAGTGTTCTTCTCGACTGGCCAGAAAGTGACAGCTTTAGTCGACACTGGTGCCGACTTCTCCATTATCAGTCAGGACCCTCGCTGACAGCCTCAGAAAGTGAAGACGCCGTGGACGGGCCCTCATATAAGAACAGCAGGAGGCCAGTTATTGATGCCCTCGGAAGATGTACCGCAAGAATTGACATCGGAGGTTCTCCTTTCACGGCGTCGTTCGTCGTTATCGCCGCATGCTGCAGAGACGTAATTCTCGGCATGGACTTTTTACGGGAATATGGTGCCGTCATCAACATACCAGAGAGCTTGATTACGTTTTGCAACAGTTCGGGCTTACCCGATTCCCCAGAGGCGCGACCAAACCAACTGCGTCTTACTGATGACGATGTGGTTCTCCCTCCGAGGTCATGCACGCTTGTTTCTGTGGCCGCCGCTGCTCAGTTTGACGCCGAAGGAGTTGCGGACCGAATAAGCTCGCTGCTCTTCACCCACGGTATTTCTGTCGCACGAGGTATCGTCAGAGTTGCTGCTGGACGCACGGACTTGCTGCTGACCAATTTTAGTGCTGAGCGCCGGCATCTTCCTAAAGGCACGGCTGTCGCTTACTTCGACGATGTCATAGATGCCGAAGGCTGCTTGGCGGTAGTCGACGAGTCGCTAAATCTTGATTCAGCGCCTGTTCTGGACGTTAGCATTACTTTGCCAAAAGACGACCGACGCAGACTCCTTGAGTTACTGGCCAAATTTCAAGACTGCTTTTCGACAACATCAAGAGTTGGCCGCACGCCTCTAACCAGGCATCGAATAATTACCGAGGAAACGGCAAGACCTATTCACCAGAACCCTTATCGCGTGGCTCCAAAAGAACGTGAAGCGATACAACAGCAGGTAGACAGAATGCTTGAAGATGACGTCATTCAGCCTTCACAGAGCCCCTGGGCGTCGCCTGTAGTCCTCGTTAAGAAAAAGGACGGCAGCCTGCGCTTCTGTGTGGATTACCGGAAGCTAAATCAGGTGACCAAGAAAGACGTATATCCACTACCGCGTATAGACGACTCTCTCGACAGACTTCGACATGCTCGATACTTCTCTTCAATGGACTTGCGGAGTGGATATTGGCAAATCGAGGTGGACCCGAGAGACCGCGAGAAGACCGCTTTTGTGACACCAGATGGGTTATATGAATTTAAGGTCTTGCCATTCGGTTTGTGCTCAGCCCCTGCTACCTTTCAAAGACTCATGGATACCGTGCTTTCTGGGTTGAAGTGGAAAACATGCCTAGTATATCTGGACGACGTCATAGTGTTTTCCGCGACGTTTGACGAGCACCTTGAAAGACTTGAGGTGGTCTTACGAGCCATACAGTCCGCGGGCCTGACGTTGAAGCCTGAGAAGTGCCACTTTTGCTACGAAGAGCTGCGATTTCTTGGTCATGTCGTCAGTCATGCTGGTATTCGTCCCGATCCTGAAAAAATCGCAGCCTGTAGAACAGTTCCCTATGCCGACCGATAAAAAGGCTGTCAGACGCTTTCTCGGCCTCTGCGCGTATTATCGACGATTTATCGCGGACTTCGCACGCATAGCATCACCACTAACTCGCCTAACAGAGAAGACGTCACCTTTGAGTGGAATAACGAAGAGGAAGCTGCTTTTAACGATCTTCGCCAGCGACTACAAACACCCCCAGTCCTTGCCCACTTCGACGAGAGAGCCCCTACGGTGCTTCACACCGATGCTAGCAATGTCGGTCTGGGAGCTGTGCTTGTGCAGCAGCAAGATGGCGCAGAAAGGGTAATCGCTTACGCACGCAGAACGTTAACACGTGCTGAGGCTAATTACTCCACGACTGAGAAGGAGTGTCTCGCCGTGGTATGGGCGGTTACAAAATTTCGTCCGTATTTATATGGCCGCCCCTTCAAAGTAATTAGCGACCACCACTCACTGTGTTGGTTAACTAATCTTAAAGACCCTACCGGCCGATTAGCGCGTTGGAGTCTCAGGCTGCAGGAATTCGACATGACAGTCGTACATAAGTCAGGGAAGCGACATATGGACGCCGACTGTTTGTCCCGTTCACCCATTGAGTCGGCAACCCTACCCGAGGAGGAGGAACATCATTTCTCGGTGTCCTCGACACGACCACCTATTGCGCAGCAACACGAGACGACGCTGAGTTGCTTGGCTTAATTACCTACTTGGATGGCAGATCTCGGAAGGCGCCAAGAGTTTTCGCAAGAGCGTTGTCATCATTTTGTTTACGTGGCGGAGTACTCTATAAAAGAAATATTTTCGTCGACGGGATCTGCCTATCTGCTCGTCATCCCAGCAGCCCTTCGCACCGAAGTACTGAAAGCATGCCACAACGAGGTTACCTCTGGCCACTTGGGTTACACAAGAACGTTGGCCAGGGTACAGCAAAGGTATTACTGGCCAAGACTAACCACAGCCGTGAAGCACCACGTCCGTACCTGTCTCGACTGCCAGCGACGCAAGTCACCGCCAACTAAACCAGCTGGCCTCCTGCAACCCGTACAGGTCCCAATGACTCCATTCCACCAGATCGGCATGGACATTTTGGGCCCACTCCCTACTTCTACCGCAGGCAACCGATGGGTTATCGTCGCGACGGAATTATTTGACCCGTTATGCCGAGACAAAGGCTATCCAGAGAGGTACAGCAGCGGAGGTGGCAAGATTTTTTATCGAGAATATTGTACTGAGGCATGGTGCACCAACCGTCGTAATCACAGGACAGAGGAACCGCATTTACAGCAGCTCTTTTGGACCATGTTTTGATGCTGAGTGGAACAACGCATCGTAAGACCACCGCATACCACCCACAAACAAACGGGCTGACAGAGCGTCTAAACAAAACCATTGAAGACATGCTTTCGATGTACGTTGACGTCGAACACAAAAACTGGGATACAATCTTGCCTTACATAACGTTTGCATACAACACGGCCAAGCAAGAAACGACCCGCATGACACCTTTCAGCCTCGTTCATGGACGGGAAGTACGAACCATGTTAGATGCAATGTTACCGCACGAAGGCGACGACATCGTCCCGGACGCCGACACGTTTACGGAACGCGCAGAAGAAGCTAGGCAACTTGCACGTTTACGGATCAGCCAGCAGCAAGACTACGATGCAGGCCGCTACAATGCTCACCGCAGAACAGTCGTCTACCAAACTGGCGACAAAGTATGGGTTTGGACGCCCATACGAAAACGAGGACTTTCCGAAAAACTTTTAAGAAGATACTTTGGACCGTACCTAGTTGTGCGACGACTGAGCGATGTCACTTACGAAGTTGTTCCCGACTGTTCGTATAGTACAAGGCGTCGCCAGCACCATCCTGAACTCGTTCACGTAGTCCGCATGAAACCCTACGTCAGCGAGTGATTGCATGATACTTTAATTTAGAAAAAAAACTGCATTACAGACTGCGCATCGGGGCGATGCTCTTTGGGAGAGAGGCAAATGACGCGTGTCTACATGTGGACGATAACGATGATGGGGCATTTAGTGGGCACGAGGTAGTGGGCCTCTAGCTTCTCTCGAGGCTGAAGAAGACGATCTTGTGACTGAGCTGTTCAGGACACGCTGCCTTTCGTCGTCCCAAGGTGTATCTGTGTTTTATTCGCGTTGTACCGCGACAATATATTATTATTATTATTATTATTATTATTATTATTATTATTATTATTATATTATTATATTATTATTATTGTTATACTATCATTCCCTATATTATAACAAGTGAACCCATAATTTCACTTTTATACAATTAAACTTAAGCATTTTCGTGAAAACAAAATTGGCATCATTGCAAGTTGTGTGTCCCCTGTTGTGATCTTTGTGTTATGCCGACATTGGCTTGTGTAAGAACTGTCAAAACTAAGAAGGGCTGCAGCCTTAGGTTTATTTGCTTAACGCTTTGTAATAGCTTTCAGAGTCATGGGTGCAGATACATGATGTTTATTGCGTACTAATAAATTCCGGTAGCCAAGACTGCAACCAGAATGGGTATCAGTCGGACGTAATGGTTTTAATGCTTTCTTTACGCACCCTAAAGCTCAGACATGGTTCTATCGTAGAACACTGCCCTTCTGCGATGTGGAATGCCTGCGTTCGACTACGGCTCAATGCGTGATTTTATTCTTCGATGAAGCTTGTACTTTATTTCAGACATATAGAACTGAAACATGCCTAGCATCGCTACATACGAGCAAAATCACCGACGTGGTAACTGACTGCCTGGGTTAACAGTTTAAGCCAAGCTGGACATGCAATATTAACAGCTCACCTTCCTAAATTAGTTGTTTACCTTGTAAAAGATGACGTTGTTCAGATATTAAGTGAGTTTTTTAAAGAAGTTCGGGAATCTCTGAAGAACATTGCTTTTTGTGCTGCACCGAAATAAAAACAATTTCTGAACAGCTTTACTTGCTACAGCTAATGGCTACCACGTTTCGATGGCCCATGCAAATTTGTATTTCTATGGCAGACGGGGCAGCTCTCGTAACGCTGTGTAGCGCGAGCTCACTAACCATGCGAATTTTCTTCGTATAGAACGTGTGTGTTGAACAAACGGTGCTCGTTACATATCAACAGCACAGAAGTACTTGCGGAGTGATGGCAGCCATGTTTACACTACCTTTCAAGCAATATTCCAGTAGGAACGTGGCATTTATATAGCTTAGCACTTCATTCCAGTATCGGGTCGCGCTTTCTACAGCGCAGATGATTCGTTGCCCCACTAAATACAGCAATACAAAACGATGTAACGACAACACATCCCAAACACACCACTACACCAATGAGGGCTACCTTGGCGAGGACACCGCGTAACACATTGATACAGCATGAGCACAAGCACTCGTTTTTTTTTTTTTGAGGACGGTAGTTTTCCCATTTGCATACATATATGCCATATAAACAATATTACCTTGCTCCTTACGTAGTTGCCGTAGTTCTCGAGACCATTTACACTAACTCAAACTATTACCAGCTCATTTTTTTAGGAAACTATTGGCTTACGTGCATGCTAACCATTCCTTCGAGGCCACCTCTGCGCCGACAAGTTCCATGGGTGTAAGCGTTGCTCCACATGGTCTAACAGTCCTTCCCTCTGTTTGCACATGGTACTCTCGTCATGCAGTTAATCCCTCCACGGACTAACTGTTGGTTTCAAAGACGAAATTCACCACTTATTCCCATTTCCCTTGTCGCTCCTTTGCGGCTTAGAGTGCATACAAACACCCCCAACAAAACTAGGAATTGATTTCCAGTGGTTTAGCCCTTGCACTATATAGGGGAGCACCACTGAAAGTGGCAGTAGCATATAATAAAATATTTGACGAGACAGCAAAATGTTATTTTCATTATACCAGAGACTAACCTTCTTCTTACTGCATGACACACTGCGGGACATGCTGGTTGGTTTGTTGACGGCGCTACAACGCCGGCGAAAATCCCCCGTGGCTGCACAGATTACCTGGTGCACAAACGGTGGTAGGAGAAGAGAACTTGATTTCTACACTGGCAACTACCTTAAGGGAATTCAATATACGATGACTGATTTTATATTGCTATTTCAATTCTATCAATACTAGATTACACTTCAGCTTTGAAGAATCAAACTCGTGAGTTCTTCCTCAACCGCCGTACGCTACGTCCACTGGAGCTTCAAGAAGCTGTTGTACTTGCGCCACTCTGGCAGTTGCTGCACGAAAACAGCTTGACAAATAATTATTGCCGTTAATAAACACAGTGAACGAATGTACACGGTAAAACGACGTAGAAACAAATTCTGAGCTTTGAAACTAAAGGCGCAAGAGCTGCATTTACTGTTACAGTATGCAGGGCTTTTTCTGCATATTGACGAGGTTTAGCAGATGGGGAAGCGTGTTTTTGACCAAAGTGCCTGAATCGATGTTTCGCCCGAAGGTGTGAATAATGCCAGTGGGATTCTAGCGACCAAAATACGGACCAAGGCGTCGTTAATGGCAGCGTAATCATTTACACGAAGCACCGCGTCCATGCATGTTGAAAGCGCACAGGGGGCACAGAAAAGTGCCTTGTAATAACCTTTGCCGGAGCGCCACTGACCGAACGGACTCAGCCCTGTATATACCGCGAAAACTCCTGAAAAAGAGCGCTCATGCGAAACGTGAGCAGAGGGAATATTGAACACAATGGAGCAAATATTGTACAGATTAACCAGTAAAAATGTTATTAGGCACTTACCGCCTTACTACATGTGTGCACATGAATGATGATTTCTTAATTGGATAAGAAGTGGCTCACAAAGGGCTCCTATGTGATCCACAATTACGTAGGAGTAAATGGTAACTGAGAGTGATACTTCCTTTCTTTTACTGAGAGTCAAATTTAATTTAATGCCAAAACACCAACTTGCGAGATTGTGTGATTTGGCGCATGATATTCTGCCCACACTAATCTCTGGCGCACTATATACAAGGATGAGAGAGAGTTGAACATCAAACGCATTTTTAACGATCGAAGTGCTTTGAAATTCTCGCTTTCCTATTATAAGTTTTGTAGGTCACTATGGGCGTCATATCATGGATTAAGATGTGTGGACGTCTGCAAATGCTGATAGTGAATATAATAGGAAGCCCATCGCACATTTCTGCGATATATATATATATATATATATATACATAAATATATATATATATATTTATATATATTTATATATATATATATATATTTATATATATTTATATATATATATATATATATATATATATATATATATTGTAAGCGCAATATCGACAACGTTTGACCTTCATCTTCTTCATCTGTATATAATCATCATCACGAAAAACGTCGTCTTCGTACGAAGGGTTGATCAGGCGATTCGGCCCAATAAACGCCGTCGAGACTCCAACGCTGCTACTGTCTTACAGAGTGGTGGAGCTGCTTCGATCTCCAAGTCCTCTCCGACGTCACGTTCCCCTGGAGCTTCGTTTGGGTCGCCGCTTGCTTCCCCCGTCCGCTGTCATGGCTCAAGAACCGCTGCCCGGAACATCCAGCATCCCTGTCCAAGAAACCATTCCTGCGTGGATCGTCAACGCCCGGCAGCGCGACCCACCCATCTTCTGTGGTCTTCCACGCGACGACGTCGAGGTATGGCTAAAAGAATACGACATGACCAGTGTTTATAACCAATGGGATGAGGCTCAAAAACTTCGTCACGTCGCCTTCTATCTGTCCGATGTTGCGAAAACGTGGTTTTTTACCATGAGAGCAGCTTCCCGGATTGGACTACTTTTGCTCAACAAGTCCGTAGGATTTTTGGAAAACCGATCATCCATTCCGAAGTGTCGAAATGAAAGCTCGATGGGCGTGCCCAACTTCCCGGGGAGACGTACACTTCGTACATGGAAGACGTCCTTGCCCTTTGCTACCGCGTGAACTCGGCGATGACAGAAGCTGATCGTGTTCGCCACATCATCAAAGGGGTAGGCCATGTCGCGTTTAACGCTCTGGCTGTTAAAAACCCCACCACTGTTGAGGACGTCATCACGACATGTCGGCATCTTGATGAACTGCAAGCCATTTGATTGCACCCAGAGTACCCAGACGCCAGTGACAGCCGACCTTCCTCGGATGCGGATTTGCGCGCGCTGATTCGCACTCTGATTCGCGAGGAACTTCAAGCGCAAGGGTTGTCATGTGCACCCGCCCCTCGGCCTCACTCTCAATCTGCTGGTCTGCGCGACATCATCAAAGAGGAGCTCTCATCCATGGCTGGCGCTCTCCCATCAAACACTACGGCGCCACCAACACCACCCATGACGTATGCACAAGTCGCTGCCATGCAACCTGCCTTGCTTCAGCACGCGCATCCTGTTCCTGCGCAGTCCAACGTAGCAGCATTGGCACCACACTCGCCTGTCCCAGTGCCAGTACCAGCGCCTGTGACAGCTCCAGCCCACTACGCTCCCTGGCGCTCACCTCGCCCAATATGTTACTATTGTGGCATTCGGGGCCATATTTCACGATTTTGCCGCAAGCGCCAACAGGACGAACGCGTGGCTACGATGTTTACGAAAAGGATTCGGAGCCATCCCCGAACCAGTACCAGCGACGCCCTACGACACGTTCCTTCTCTCCGACTTCTCCACTTGCCGCACCTCGCCCCTTCTATCCCAGACGCCGCCGTTCCCCTTCACCTCTACGACGCTCAACATCTCCTTTGAGACCGGCTGTACCTACTTCTGACTACCACTCGGAAAACTGGCTGGTGCAGTTTTTGGAGTAAGAGCTTCATCGCTCGAACAAACACCAAGACCTCCAGAGGGCCCAGCCAACTTGTTATTAGTGTATGCGGAAGGGGTACCAGTTCAGGCATTTGTGGACACGGGGGCTGCTATTTCTGTTATTCATGCGGATTTGTGTACTCGTCTACGTAAGGTTACCACACCTTATACTGGCACTCTCTTACGTAGCGCAAATGACTCGCAGATACGGCCATCAGCACAGTGCACCGTTAGAGTTTTCATTGATGGGATCCGGCATCATATTCAGTTTGCCGTGCTGGCTTCTTGTGCTTTTATGCTTATTTTAGGATGTGACTTTCTATCTGATGCTGCTGCTTCCATCTCTTGTCGACAACGACTCATACATATGCGAGAGACAGATGATATTTCTCCGAAATTATCACGTGACCGGCTTCGAACAGCCAATGACTTCCTTGTGCCACCTAACCACAAGCACGTTATCACGTTTATGTCTGACTCCATTGACCACGGTGACGTCCTAGTTAGTCCATCAGCCAGCTGTCTATCCAGAGGGATTGCACTTTCATCAAGTCTTGTCCGCTTCCTCAACGGCACCGCATTTCTCGCAGTGCTGAATATCACCAATGAGCCGATTCTGCTGACCAAGGGCATTGTTGTAGTTTTCAGTGTGAGCAAACAACATATCTCTGTAGGGGCTTCGGATACCAATCTGGTGGAATTACGTTAAATACCAACAGATGCTCCACCTACTGCGGCTCTCGTCAATGCCATCAGCACAGATCTCACTCCCCCGCAAGCAGACGAACTACTGGCGTTGTTGTCTGAGCATAAATTTTCTTTCGACGTACATTCCACTGCTCTAAGCCAGACTTCTGCGGTGGCTCATCCCATACACACCAACGGAACTTCTATTGTCCGTCGTCGGCCATACCGTGTTTCTTCCAGCGAACGCGAGATCATTGACAAGCACGTTGCTGATATGCTCAAGCAAAACATCATCCACCCCTCCTCAATCCCTTGGTCGTCACCTGTCGTCCTCGTAAGAAAAAAAGACGGTTCTGTGCGATTCTGCGTTGACTACCGCGCAATAAACAAAGTAACCAGAAAAGACGTATATCCCTTGCCTCGCATTGATGATGCCTTAGATTCCTTTCAAGGAGCGTAATATTTTTCGAGCCTTGACCTGCGCTCCAGTTATTGGCGAATTCCAATGCATGAGGATGACAAGGAAAAAACTGCCTTTGCCACACCCGACGGACTTTACGAATCTAACGTCATGCCTTTCGGCCTCTGAAATGCGCCAGCAACGTTTGAATGATTGATAGACCCTGTATTGCGGGGCCTTAAGTGGAAAACATGCTTATGTTACCTTGACGACATCGTCATACTTTCTTCAACATTCGAACAGCACTTGCAGCGCCTAGATGAAGTTCTGACGTGTCTCGCAGCTGCTGGCCTTCAGCTCAACACCAAGAAGTGCCACTTTGCTGGCAAAAGTATTAAAGTACTCGGACATCTCGTCAGCAAAGATGGAATCCGTCCTGATCCCGAGAAGATTACCGTCGTTCTTCACTTCCCGGTGCCTCAGCGTGTCAAAGAGCTCCGAAGCTTTCTTGGTCTTGCGTCGTACTTCCGGTGCTTTATACGAGACTTCGCCCCAATTGCAGTGCCACTTCACCAACTCATTTCTTCGGGAGCGTCATACGTATGGTCGGACGAATGCCAAATGGCTTTTGACACCTTGAAACGTGCCCTCACGTCTGAGCCAGTGCTTTGTCATTTCAATAACGCCGCACCCACTCTCCTCCATACTGATGCCAGCGGACACGGACTCGGCGCTGTACTTCTGCAACGAACAGAGCGTTATGACGAACGTGTGATCGCATACGCAAGTCGCACCCTCACAGCAGCAGAGAAAAGCTACACCATCACCGAGCAGGAGTGTCTCGCCGTTGTCTGGGCCATCCAGAAGTTTCGACCGTATCTTCACGGCCACCACTTTACCATCGTCACTGACCACCACGCTTTGTGCTGGCTGTCGACGTTGAAGAATTTGTCTGGACGTCTCGGTCGCTGGATACTTCGTCTCCAAGAATACGAGTTTGACGTTATCTACAAATCCGGCAAGAAACACAACAATGCCGATGCCTTTAGCCACTGTCCTTTACAATCCTCATCAGGCACTCCTGGCCTGTCGCCAATTGTGAGTGAACCCATCAAAGTATCTCCGTCAGTTCATTCACTCGCCGCTGTCGATTTTCTTTCTACCTTAAACAACGAGACGTTTGCATCCCAGCAACACAGCGACACTTACTGTCGCTCTATAATGCAGCGCCTTCAAGGCTCCTCTCGTCCTCCCAACGCTCGCGTCCATCGACAGCTGCGGAACTTCAAGACTGAAAACTCAATCCTTTATCGCTTTGTCTTTCACCCCAAAGGACAGCGCTGGGTTCCTGTTGCTCCTCGTTCTCTAAGGGGCAGATTTTGGAGGCGTTTCACGATTACACCAAGGCTGGTCATCTCGGTTTTCAAAAAACCTATGAACGCATCCGCAGTCGTTTTGCCTGGCCTGGCCTTTGCAACTGCGTAGCGCGATATGTTGCGTCATGCTCGCTATGCCAACGCCGCAAGCGACCCACTTTCTCCCCGGCCTGTCTTCTACAACCTCTTCTGTGTCCTGACGCTCCCTTCGATATCATTGGCATTGACCTCTACGGACCGCTACCAATATCAGCTAGCGGCAAGCGCTGGATTGTCACAGCAGTTGACCACTTAACAAGGTACGCCGAAACAGCTGCACTTCCTTCAGGATCAGCAGAGGACATTGCTACATTTTTTCTGGAGGCAATCTTTCTAAGACATGGTGCACCACGCATCTTATTGAGCGATCGCGGCAAGGCGTTTCTCTCGAAACTACTCGAACAAGTCCTCCACGCATGTATTACGATTCATAAGACGACATCCAGCTACCGTCCCCCGACTAACGGCCTCACAGAGCACTTCCATCGAACTTTGACCGACATGGTATCTATGTATATCAACGCCGAACACAACAACTGGGATACCATCCTGCCATTCGTGACTTTTGCGTACAATACCGCTACGCAGCGCACCACGGGCTATTCCCCATTCTTTCTCGTCTATGGCCGTCAACCAACATCTCCGCTCGACATCTCCTTTTTTGACGTCCCTGTGGACTCGTCATCGTCATCGAGGGAGCACTTAATCTCTCGCCTGGCCGATTGTCGCCGACGCGCCCACCTCAATACACAGGCAAGCCAACAAGAGCGGAAGACTCGCTACGATGGCGTCCACCGCATAGTTCACTTCAATACTGGAGACGAAGTACTGTTACGGACCCCAACGCAGGTTCCCGGCCTGTGTGATAAGTTTCACTCACGTTTTGTCAGCCCCTACGCTATAGTCGAGCAGACGTCTCCTGTTAACTATCGAGTAACCCCTGTTGTCATGCCTTCTGACGGCCGTTTTCGTGGCACGGAGGTTGTTCACGTGTCGCGCTTAAAACCATTCGTGCGCCGTACACCACCGTCATAAACAGTGGCCTACTTGGCCGCTTCCGCGCGAAGGGGAAATTGGTGTAAGCACAATATTGACAACGTTTGACCTTCATCTTCTTCATCTGTATATAATCATCACCACGAAAAACGTCGTCTTCGCTCGAAGGGTTGATCAGGTTATTCGGCCTAATAAACGCCGTCGAGACTCCAACGCTGCTACTGTCTTATATATATATATATATATATATATATATATATATATATATATATATATATATATGCTCAGTGGTTGAAAAATCAAATCAACTCTAAAGAATCGCGATTTCAGCAATGTCCTATGAATCATAAATAGGCTTAAGGTTGAGCTAAGCATCTCTTTTTGTTGCCGCTTTGTTTGAAAGAATGTGTGGGCTGAGCCAGTGTTTGGTTTATTCTTTATTCTTGGTGGCGCCAGACAAGGTCGCCGACCTTAACGCTGTTCGCCCAAGTCACCTAATCCTCCTTCCTTCTTCAGTCATGCAGTGACATGCCTCGGTGCTCTCGTCATCC
This sequence comes from Rhipicephalus microplus, assembly GCF_013339725.1. Taxonomy (NCBI): domain Eukaryota; kingdom Metazoa; phylum Arthropoda; class Arachnida; order Ixodida; family Ixodidae; genus Rhipicephalus; species Rhipicephalus microplus. The sequence goes on from NC_051173.1 coordinate 44,049,237, forward strand.
TATAGCAACAGCCCCAAATACCACCTTGTAAGATGCCCGACATTCAGAGCAGCAGGCTTTCCATCAAAGTAAAGTCTTTCAATGTCGAAGGAGATTCAATCCTGCGAGGATTACTGCTAGCGCCGTAAATACAGTGCGGTATACCAGCTGCCATCCACCTCCACCATCCTGCCGAAGCAGATCTGGCAGCTTGCAATAGAAGCAAATTACCTGGCGCATTCAATTACTGCGAGAGGAGTCCCGCCCCAAGAAGCCCGATTGTGCAAATTGAAGGAAAGGCTCTCCTTTGCGTTCACGTTTTAGCCGTCGGCGCCGAGGATTCAGAGCTTGACAATGTTCTTGCTTTGTGATTTTCGCGGTACCTATTTTTTTTCAATCGAAAGTTGTCACACGTAGTGGTAATCAATTTCAATCAAAGGGGTGCCCATGCATGTGTTTTTTTGCCTTAGTGCCAAACGCTTCGATGTAGATTGACGCTTTTGCGTGAACTGAATAGTTGTGCGTATATCTATAGCGTACTAGGCTCATCGACGACACCAGTAGCCACGTGCAGAAGTCTATTTTTTAATTTAGTGTTTTTTTCAGAGGTAAAGTGGCCAGTCAAGCTGGGAGACGCCACTTTATTCTTTTGTAGCGAAACAAGTATACAGTCTGATTTGATGTCACTTGGTTAAAAAATTACGCAGATCCCACATACCTGGGAATCGACGTTTCGCGAAGCATGCGAAGGGAAGGTGACCACGTTGCAGTTTTTCATTGAGCGACACGTCATCAAATGAAATTGGGTAGGCAGCACTGCAACCACTATTGACTTTTCCCGAAGATTAGGGTCTATTAAAAAGTAGTTCCGAGACCTGGCGTAGCTCTGTGGTAAAATGCTTCATTGCCATACAGAATGCTTTGGTTCGATTCGATCTGGGACCCTGACATTTATTCTTTGCATTCGTCGGGTCAACGCTTTCAATGTCGGGCGTTTCTTAATGCTTGCGCGTGAAAATTGGCCATGTTTGTTCTCGTCGATCCTGGGTAGATACTAAGTTCAATCACGTGTGGCATATAACTGCATACCAGGGGCACATACCCACCCGTGGGTATGTGCCACTGTCTGGCGGGAATCGTTTGACGACGTACGCGACGAGATTGTCACATTATTCATGTGTTGACCAGCGTGTCACATTCGTCAAACCATCGTACCTTCCCATGCTAATTTTGGTTCACGCCAAGGGGGTCACCACGAGAGCACCCAAACATAAGCGGCTAGATAGATAGATAGATAGATAGATAGATAGATAGATAGATAGATAGATAGATAGATAGATAGATAGATAGATAAAGACCGTCAAAGTCGCCGAAGTTCACTATAAGATGCTTCGCATTTAATAAACTGAAACTCAAACGCACTTGTTACTTGTATCGAAGTGAATTGCGTTGTATGATGCAATATCGCGCAAAAGTAGCTGTCATTGACGTACTTCAACGCGGTCAGAAAATCTCCGACCAGAACTTGATTGCACAAGAACATATGTGGTGTTTAGTACAACGTCATCAAAGCGAATAGCCAGCACTGCAAGCCAAATTCACATTGTTCCGGCACTTTGCTTTTCTGGGATGCTGTTTATGAATCGCTTTATTATCACGGCTTGCCCTTTGGTAAAATAACTGATTTGCGTTGCTTTCATCAATAGTGAAACTTCGATCGCGAACTTCACCGCCGACGCCCGAAACGGATTTTCTGCGACACGGGCACCTTACGCTCTCGATTCAATATTGCCAAAGCATGTTCTCTCCTTTCCTAGTGCGACACTATGAACTTAGTGTGGTGGACACTCTCATTCCACGAGTCACGTTGGCTGCGTATGCCCACAGAAGGCTGAGGGAGAAGATTCAATGACGTATGCGTCAAGCATGCCGGGTTATGAAGCTGCAAGGCTTAGATGCCTGAACAAAAGCAAAAATTTACCGCCAGAGTTGCACCACGCAAAAGGGAAAACGAGTGAAACAGAAAAGTAATCATCACGGCACAAGTGATCAAATATTGTCACGTCCCCACGACGTCCTCATATCTCGTCGTCACATGATTAAAGGTGTTGATCGTGAAGGCATTACTAAACCTAATGAGGTGCAGAAGCCTTGCAATCACTCAGGTCATGAAGGCAATACAAAGCCGCGCGAGGCGTAGAAAGATTTTGGAAGGGGGGGGGGGGGGGGGGCGGGGAGTCTGCATACCAGCGAGCAAGATGTAGACTATAAGATGAATTTCGCCTTAGAGTAGTGCAAATGAACCTCTCGACTTCAAGGGACACTAAAGTCAAATAACAATTTACGTCAGAATGAAAGCTCAATGTATGACAACATCTAAAACGACAGTATTATCAACAACAGTGCTATACTTACCGAGAAATTAGGGTAAATGCACAAGAAAACATGCGCCGCAGCAGGACATTCTCAAAATGATCCTGATGACATCACATGTACCGCCTAAAATTATTCACAAGTCATCAATCTAGCTGCACAAAATAAAGAAACTTCCGTGCATCAAGAGACAAAATAAAATGCTGCTTGATCGTTTCTGTTTAATTCCCGCAGCTTCCCTCGGGGGAACACTGAGGAGGATGCGGACCATATAATTGGTTAACGGGGTGTTAAAGTGCGACTTACTTGGGTCGATGGCTAAATTGGTTAACGTGGTTGTGAAATGGGGTGTTAAATTGCGACTTACTTGGGTCGATGGCTAAATTGGTTAACGTGGTTGTAGGAGGGGGTGTTAAATGAGTGAACACGTACACACGTATGCGAAAGGGCGGCGCTGGTCGAAGGGACGTCGATCATTGTGTTTGTGGATTCGTTGGAATTCATTTCACCGCGACCTTGGACGTCGACGCGCCGTACAAACCAACCGACGAGCGGCAACTGAGCGAGCGAGCGCCGACCTTGAGTATATATACAGCACGACGGCGCATGCACTGTCAGCTGTTGAATGTTCTCGAAGCGCGACGCCACATGCGCGTCCACTGGAGAATCAGGAGAATTGTAAATGTCGAACGCGGTGTGTAGAGGAGGAAGGGTGCACAGATGGTGGATAACCGGTTCTATGGCAATTGACGCGAATGGTTCGAAAATTAATATTTCATGTAATTACACTGCACAGGTGGTGCCGTCTAGCGGGACGCAGTTGAATAAAAGAACGTCTGCAGTCTTGAAGCCAATGGTGAGAGATTGATCAATAGCCATCGTTGCTGCTGTGGCTCCCACTTCTGAAGGCGGGTAATTTGAAGTGTGCTAACCCGATGGGGACCACTAAAATAAGATTTTATTTCAAAATAAGCCCTCCTTTGGCACAAAAATACCACTACGAGGTTTCTGGGCCGCTATTTGAACAATCAACGTCGACTTAATAGTTGCCGTTAATGTCCCTTAGGCACTGAAGTACCACGCAGCGTAAGAATAGAACGGCCGACTTCACTCTGTTGTTAGCAGTCAGCGAAGGACCAAAACATCAATTCTCGAGCACCGAATAGTCCACATCCCTGATTTGCCCGACGGGAAAATGAATAACTTAGATGGCACAGAGAACAAGTGCAAGCAAAAAGGAGAGAAATATTGAAAAGAAACGAAAGGAATACTTAAAAGAGATAGAAAAGCTCAAAAATAAATAAAGAGAAATTGAAATACTGAGCTACGCCTCACAAGAACGAAAAAATTAAATGAGAGACAGATGCAGATAAGAAAAAGATGTAAATAAATATATAAAACTGTATATAAAGATATAAAAGAGATATATATATATATAGATGCATGATATAAGAAAAGTAAGTGGGAGAGGTAACGAAATAGGTACAAGGAGGAAAAAATATAAACGAACAGACAGAAGGAGAGTGAACAGAGGGTTATAGGTAAATATAAAGGGAAGAGAGGACGACCGCTAAGGGAAAAATGAAGGAAAACGAGTGCGCTGCAAAGCTGCACTCTTCCTTTGGAACTCAAAACAACTGGTTCGCAGCTAACTTTTTCATTGTTGTTTAAATATTGTGCACATTGCAGTAATAAACCTACATTCTTCATCTTATTGATGTATCTTCTCTAATGTTAATGTGAATGTATATCCATACACCTTGAAATCTATGTTTTTCATGTTTTACACATTTACTCTCTTGGTACACTCACTCCCATGTAATATAGACAACTATAGGTGCCTGGAAACAATACTGGTTTGGACAGCATCGCACCAATATTGCAACCATTTTAACTTCACGATAGTCAAAGGCAACCGTACCTTTATCGCACTATTCCTAGTTTCTTGTCAATGCAAGCAAGCTGTTTGAAGCAATAAGCGCACGCGGTAGGCTGAGCTGAGTATTGAGAGCGTATACGCTCGCATGAGTCTCTATTCACTCCCAAATACGATGAAAAAGTGCGTGAGCAACGCCGTGCGATGATACACCTTCATGCTAACTTGACTTGACACTATGCACGTGTTTACGTACACAAATGAATGTAATTATGAAGATAAACTATGTATTCTGTTCTCCTAATTATCTGCATTTCTGCATTGTCAGCGTTCAACAGCTTTCGCTCAGTGCAGCATCAAGATGAATGAAAACAAACGAATCCGAATTGTAGCCTGACACAACAATTAGTTCATGTCTAGCAGCAGAATCACCTTTGGAAGACAATATTGCCAGCCTATATCTTGTCTACTAGCAATTAAATACTGCGTTAAGCACTTGCATTCAAAATAATCTCTTGCTACAAGGAGGTTAGAACATCTCGTTCACTAAAGTTTGACGAAGATAATCAGCAAATTGCGGTGAGGCGCAAAGTCATCTTACAACTGGAGGGGTATTCTATAAAAATCTGTTAAATGGAAACTTTTTTGAACACACCCAAAATAAATAAAATTTGAAAGGCGACTGATGGATGCTCATGGTAGCCACTTATTTTTAGCTACTATAATTCAGTGGGTGATTAGTTGGGTTGTTCGCTAATTGGACTCAACCAGATTACAATCACAAGATTCTATGACACCGGGGAGCAGCTCATATTGCATAGTGGTCGTTAAGTGGAAGGTAATACAATTGAAGTTGTTTCTTTAGTCTTGCATAATGCATAACTGCACATACTTAAATGAACAAAATCACACTGACATGGGCAAACTGCTTATTTTCACACGCTAATCGTTCCTCAACCAGAATATTGTCGTTAAAAGTTATGATTGTAGCAACATGAGTCTGCTTATACTGAAACTTGCGAAGTGGTTTTGCTGACAAATTACATCGCAAAAATTTTCTGAGAATATATATATATATATATATATATATATATTATATATATATATATATATATATATATATATATATATATATGTATATATACATATATATAAGGTCCCCGAAGGGTCAAGTGCGTCCATTTGCGAAAGGTCAATATTACTTTACGTTGTGCAACGTACGAGGGCTCTAGCCATTGTGCAGAAATCTACGACGGGTCATTCATGAATAGCTTAGGTACATTCAGAATGTTTTGCCACCGACTACCAAGCCCTCTGCTTGCAGTGACGTTTTACGTGTCACTTACATGGTGCCACAACTCTGAACAGCGAAGTACAAGTACAGCGATATGGGTACTTCTATCCGATCTCACAATGTGGCAGGAAACACTGGATAATTTCGCCTTCGTAAATGAAGCAGTCATAAACAAAAGAATTTCGGCGGATATTTCGCAAGCTTCACGCAAACGCTGATATCATCACGAAGAATGCGTGGACGCAGAGGCAAGCTTTCCCAAGGCAGATCTGCAATAACTACTTGGAATCATATCTTACCGAAGTTACACGATGTATTTTTGAATAATCATTTTGACCCCCGCAGCAAAATTTAGAGTCCAGAAGTTACCGCATACATGAAGTACAGGTGGAAAGAGAGACATAGAGAAGCATTACAAATATGTTTGCTAGATTCAAAGTGCAAGATAAACTAGATAGTGCAAGTTTCGATGGATGAAAAAGCGCCCTTCAAAACAGTTTGTCGATACCTCAAGTAGTCACATACTGGCAATAAAACACGTAAGAGGAAGTTTAACAATCGATTATCATTTTCTGTGATTCACTTTTTTTTTCTGCGTGTCGACAGACCAGGAATGTTACCTTCAATAATACTACACAAAGCATCCAGTACAGGACCTAATAGTAAGTCATTCCTCGCAGCGGCGACGTCCCCATGTCTGTAGTGTTACATCCAAAACTGAACTTTCCTTCCGAATAAAAAAGCATGCTATGTAGGGGCATAGCATTGTGAAATCTATTTGATAGGACTCGAAAATTAGAAGTAATGCTTTATTATTGTCGACAGAACAACATAAGAATTCATCTATTATTCTGCTACTTTCAAAATTGACGGCAGCAAAATTTTTTAAGTGTTCAAAATGCCAGATAGGTATCTTTTGTATTGCCGTTCCACCTCGATGCTATTACGGCTGGTCTTATATAGCCCTGAAATTACATAACACTGACTCGTGCATACTTTAGCATAGTACCACGTATTCCAAATCACTATGCTTTAGGTGGTGGGTGGAGCAGTGGAGTGAAGGATGCCTTTTTGGTCCAGCGAAAGGCATGATGATTGACCCACAAAGCTGCAATCCAGATGAAAAACATTACCTGCTGAAAACAGCGCAAAATCCTCAAATCACCGTTGCTCATGTACGCATCGTTGCTTCAACACACACCAATAAAGGGGTAATTTCTAACATATTAAAGACACTATCTTTAAGAGAAACTCAGGGTCAGGCTCTTCCAACCAACGCGCGTGACGAACAATGAACTACAAGAGAGACTAGCTTCTTTATTGCGTTATTCAGCAGACTCTACACAGAAAATCCCTCTTTGTTTCAGAAAGTCTGACAGGTGTCGCAGGCGGGTAAACATATAAGAAGCTAAACTGAAGTTTAGGGAGCCACTCAAGCACATCGAACGAAAATATTAGTATGCTCAATCCTGTTCACAGCGAAACGTTTTCTGATGGAGCAGTTTTTCTTTTCTACACAGGCTAAGGGGCCCTCAGTGTTCCCAACATTAAAAGGCTTTAGTTTCGACATTTTCATAGAAGTGGAAAAGGACAAGCGTGTGCATGATACACGTCGATGAGTGTTTGAATCACTACAATCCTATTTGTTGACGCAATTCGTCTCCGAAACAGCGTGTGGAATCATTATTTTATGTTATGCACGACATCTCCTACGTGTATTCACTCAACTTTGGTTTTTAGCACGGCAAAGAGAAAATCCGTTAGCGTACTTTCTGTGCTCCAAGTTTTGAAGTTTTTTTCATTAGCAAATTTCATCTCTTCTGTTTTCTTCACGTGCTCGTTCACAGGTGCGTAGGCGTTTGTTCAAGAAACCACTTTTGGCTAGCGGAGTGTCAAAATATTGTCGCGGTGTGTCATTACGGTGTCAGGCTTCATAAAGCGAAACTCTTGGATGCCTCAACAAATATCAACAGTGACCGTCGAGTGCCAAATCTGCAGTGCCAGCGCGAGGGCTGAAAAAAAATCGAGCGATGACGTCACCCGTGAATGCATGATGACGTGAAAATCATCATAACTGGTACCATTATCACAATATCGCTATCATGTCACATAAATTGCCGTTCTATGATGACGTCTCCAACTGCCATTTGTAGTTTGGTCAAAACAAGATCGATCACAGAAGCACTGTACAATCACGCCAGGTGCAGAGATTCGTATTTATCCGATCCCAGAGGCAAATAACAATCACGTTGGGATCAGAAAGCTTTGCTATGCAATCAATACAATCGACTGAAAAGGGGGAAAAGTTCAGGCATCTCCCCGAATAAATCGCAAAGAGTGGTTGAAGCTCTGAGTATCATATGGTTGAGTAATGAGACGTTCCCCGGACATTGCGCCGTATAATGTAGATTAAGTGTCCGTTAGTGAACCCGCCCGTGCATCCGTCTTCTGTCTGCTCATTAGTCCATCTGTCCGTGTATCTGTCCATCCTTTATACTAGACGGTGACTTCTACGTTATCATTATGAATGTTAGGACGTAGCTTTGCTCCATCATCAGCATTCACTTCGAGTACAAGGCGTGTTGGCAACAACTTTATTAAAAATTACAGCACATCAACGAAGGGAAAAACGATGACTGGAATAAGCTGCGCGGGATCATTAGGATAACCGTAAATCTCCCGTGCATTGTCCCCTCGAACATGTAAATGAGTGACAACAGGTGTGTGCAGTGTACAAAATGTTGTTCTATTGGTCCTATGCGCTATTGAGACGCAGACTTAGCTCTTCCTCTATTAAGACTGCCTTATGATCAGTGAAACAAACAGCGAGGAGTTCTTGGATGAGATGTGATCACAAGTTTGCAAAGATGAGGTCTATACACGTGACCCTGGTTGTTGTTGGTCTAATAAATTAATACAAAGTATATCTCAAAGCATATCGCGATATCATATTGTTACACATAAGTGTACCTGCAAGTGAAAAACCAAAAGAAGTGGGAGAAGAAAAGAGAACCACGACGCTGCTACTGCGATAACCATGGTCTTTTGTGCCTCCACTCTCATTAAACCGCTCCTTGAAACAATTTGTGGGTGCATAACCTATTGGTAAAAGGTGCGGAGTACGACAAACCTGATGACGGAAGCATTACTACCCCGACTTCGCCGCAGGCACCACCTTGCGGCGATCCCGCAGTTACCTATTGGTAATGTCTCAGGACCAGAACTCACGTGCTTCGAGGGCGACATCGATTATGTGTTCCGGTCCATACCACCGGGTTGCGTCGAACGTCGGCGCGACGTCTTTAAAGGACGTTGACGACTGGCTGAAGAAATACATTAGGGTGAGCAGAAGCAACTGTTGCTACACTATAGAACAGCTACTCAGTCTTGTATTTCACTAACTGACACAGCTTCATGTGATATGACATGTTCACACTTGGGGTCGTTGGTTGAAGAAATAAAGAAATGCTTTAGAGGAAGAAGAAGCGGACGCGACAGACAGTGGCTGAGAGGGCACAAATTTCAGAAAAGACATGTACCACGTATATAGAACAAATATTGACCTCTGCGAAATCCGCGAATCCAGGGCGCCTTAAGAGGATAAGTTTGCATACGTTTTGAAAGGATAGCGAAGATATGTACAGTTTCCTAATTGGAAAAATTCACCTTCGTGGTCTGACGTGGTGAAGGATTGTCGCGTATTTAAAACACTAAAGATGCGAAAAATAGCACCTAAATTTAGCCGCCTCTCAATGTCCCTATACGGTGGCTATGCCGACACCGAGGCACCGGATGACGTCGCGTCGAGAATGCGACAGATTGCAAGAGAAGATTGTAAGAGAAGCATCGTATTTTGCTTGAAAGTTCCCACTGTGCTCTCTTGATCTTAAAAACAGTGCAACAACAACAGATGAACCATGGGCACTAGTCTCAACAATGAACTTGTTCGACTTACTCAAGTTATGAGCTTTCTATGCAACGGAAATGTCAAAACTACGGAGCTGAAAAGCACTATTGTGTCTATGTCTGATTGCAGCTCACATACGCCATCATAATCAGATCTCAGCATTCAGGTGTTGAACAGCTAAGTTTATGCTGTCCGAATATGCCAGCAACAATGCAATGGGTGATAGAGATATTTTCTTGAAGGAATAAAGTAGTGCAGAAAAAAATCCTACCAAGCAGGATTTGACAGCACACTTCCTTCTGAAGTGCAATTTCCCGAGCCAAATCTAATTTGAAGCCACCTTCTCTGAAAGCACCTCTTTTTTCATTCTCTTGACCATGTCGGCTAAGCTAACCTCACCAAATTATTCCCACATGTTTTTTTTGTAAAAGCAACAAAACACAACACTTGCTGAGAATGGCGACACGCTAGTGCATAAAGTGACCCAGCCAAAAATTACACAATTGCATTTCAGAGCTGAAATTCTTAAATGATTTAGATCCGCACGTCTCCTTGTCATTATAATATTGTGTCCTGAAAGTCGCAGCGGTTTGAGACTTGTGAGACTTTATGCACGATTTGACAGAAACAGTCCCCTCCCCCAATTTTCCTGAACCGAAAAAAAAAGTGATATCAAGTTTTTTCGCCTCTTTAAACTCCTCTTCACAACTTTCTCAGCGCCAGTCACGACAGCAAATAAAGTAAAAGCATTCTAATTTGTCTGTCATGGTACAAGCAAAATTATCCGAATTAAACGAATGCTGAGTTCTCCAAAGCACCAAGAACACTTTTCAACTCACATCAGTTTGTTGTAAACTCCTCGAACATATAATTTACTCCCACATAATGAGACATCTTAATACTAATAAAGTGTTATTCGAAAATCAACATGGGTTTAGGTACAAGCGGTCTTGCCAGACACAGTTATTTGAATTATCTACGGATTTACATGGACTCTTTGCACAAATTGGTTTACACAGATGCTGTATTATCAATCATATAGTGGTTTGGGACGTTAAATCCCACATTATCAAATCATGCTGTATTTATCGACTTTTCTAAGCCTTCGACCGTGTTCCCCACATTACGTCCTCCAAAAAATAAAATGCATAAGGTTAGACATAAAAACTTACCCTGCTGGATTCAGGAATTTCTATCTGGTTGCTCTCAAAAGTAAACTATCCAACTAATAATCTCTCCAGTTGCCTGTGTCGTTAGGTCAGGAGTACCTCAGGGATCAGTTTTAGGGCCTTTATTATTCCTGTTACACATTAATGACATTGCGAACAATTATACTCTCAACCAATTCGGACTGTGTTTGCCGATCACTGTAAATTTATAGACAGATTCACATGCAACTGATGACGTAGCTATTTCTGCAACAGCGATATAATACCCTGGCTAAAGGTGCACCCCACGTGGAAAATTGAATTAATACCGAATTAAAACAAGGTGTCTTGTCATTTTTGTTCGAATCCATATACTCCATTAAATCGATACATGTTATGCAGTTTGGATAATTAAACGAACCTTTTCTTTCAAGTATCTTGGCGTGATATTTCCTCCTGATTTAAACTGGGCCATGCATATTCAACCACGTAACAAACAAGGCACTAAAAAAACTTGGCTTTCTTAAGCGCCGTTTATATCTCGCAACCATGAAACTAGACTTCGCGCTTACACTTCCCTCATCCGTGCAACCCTCGATTATGCTTCAATTATTTGGAACCCTCACACAGCTATACTGTCCGACTGTATTGAATCTATTCAAAACAAGGCTGCCCGCTTCATTTTGCACTCGTACTCGCCATACCAAAGGGTCTCAGCATTAAAACAGATTCTTAATCTTCCAGAACTTAACACTCGTCGTAAATTCTTCCGCTTGACCTTTTCACTCTCTGTATCATGGTATTAGACCTTTTTCATGCGCTCATATTTTTCCGGCCCATTATGTGTCCAATCGCACTGACCATGCTCGTAGAGTGTCGTTCATATTTGCAAGGACCAAAAAGTACCAAAATTCCCCTTTTGTGTTATCTGTAACCGAGTGGAACGAGCTTCCCAGCGAGATTGCGATGATAAATGATCCGTCTGCATTCCAATCAGTGCTGCGTACATTTCTTGATGTGTAATATGTTTACTGCTACTATATCTTACCCTGTTGTTATATCTCGTGTACCAGCGAAACAATGAAGAACTAGTGCCATGCAGATTCCTGGAATTGAAATGCACTGGAGATGTGAAAGTAGCCATGTGTTCATCCTTGTCGTAAAACGTACCTTTTACCTAGTTATGTCTGATCGCTGTGTGCGTTCCTTTTATATGAATTGATGTATACCTTGTTTTTAACAGTATCCCCCCCTATGTAATGCCTCTCGAGGCCTTCAGGGTATTTAAATAAATAATAAACAAAACAAACAATGCTACGACAGATTGCGCTTTCATTTCCTTGTTGAACACGTAAATCGAGTGCCTACTTTGCATACGAACACTGTAAAGGTACCAATTTTGTTATTCACAGCATTCATCACGTGAGTGTGGCTAAAATCGCTGTTTGCAGCCAGAAAGTTGTTTAAACATCACCACAATCAAGCGCATGAAACATTTTTCTCGCTGCATTGATAGTTACACACTGATTATTCATCCAGATGAATTTCCTACAACAGCAGAGAACACCTACTACTTGTCAACAGCCAAAGAGCCAACGGAGAGCGATGATATCGTGAGGCTGACTAGACACCTTCTCTGACATGGCACCGAAACGAACAGGCCCATGAGACACATGCATATAGCCCGTTTTGGCGCATCGTAAACACTGTTCCGCAAGTTAAAACACGATGAACTTACCTCTGTATCCGCTCCAAGACCTTTGAGCGTTGTCAACGTCCACTGTGACACTGTACAAAAGCTTAACTCACAAGCTGACGCCACAGAGTTTCTCACTCACGTGACTCGCACGCACACAGCTGCTTAGAATAAAAAAAGGCGAAGATAGACAACTACGGCAAACCATTTTGGTAAAGTTTTGTAAATGCGAAGTTCATATGTTTTATTGAAGAACAAAAATCTTATGAGGTAATTACTGAAAGCAAGTAACACTTACTATTTCTTGCGTTGTTTAAGGTTTTGAAGACTTATGAAATAGCACGTTGTTTGAAAAAGTTGATCGGAATTTCTGTCATTCAGTTAAATTCCCTTCCTGAGAAACATAATATAATCTGCATATTATGCACCACTGAGGTGTTCTTTGTTATTCTATACTCATTGGTTTTGGTAGAGCTTCAATAAAGCTAATACAAAAAGTTGTGTGAAACCTATGAGGACAAAATTTCACTTAGTAATAATGCGTGCTGACGTTGCTACTGTTAATATATGGTCTGCTGGTGACAACCAGAAAAGCCACTTTTATTGTAAAAAAGCTGGACAAGGCTATCGAACTTGTAGCGATCGATTACCTAACCTATATTGGGCGCTCAGTCTTTCTTCTATATCATTTGTAAAGTTTCTACACAGGAAATTCCACTGTCGCAATGCTCGATGAATTTCGCTGCTTGCAGCAATAAAGCTCCCTGATATACGATCGATCTTGCTGAAACGAAGAGCAGAGGGAAAAAAGCTTAAGCGTACATTTGTATCCCGTTGTGAAACGTGAGTGTTTAGCTGTCAGGATTCATGGCTGAAACATGAAAAGGAATTTCGAGTTTGGTGGGTTTTGTGTAAGCTTCTTCTGTGTGTTTTGCTGATTCATAATACCTCTTCTGCGAGCTTCATCAGAAACCATTGTTCATCCTGTTTTGAAAGAAAACAAAATCCTAGTAGTTAGACGACACACGTTTCAATACTTGCCGCAGCAATGAAACTCGCCATAGTGTGAAGACAACAGTGTTGTAAATGACGCAAAAAACGATGTGTTTTTCTCGTGGGCACAAAATAACATTGAAAAATTGAAATAATAAAGCTGGTTGATCTCTTCCTTGTAAAAAAAAAAAAGGTGAAGCCTGCACTACGCCCTGAGAACCTTAAAGCAGTTTACAGGACCATTGTGAAAAGTAACTTGGTGCCTTCTAGGACGTTTTTAGGCCTTAGCAAAACGATTTAGGTTGTTTATGAATTGCTTCCGGATCATTACCAGGCTTTAGCTAGGTGAAGCTAACCTTTTCCACATTGATTCTCAGCGCATAGAAGTTGGAGTGAGAGCACAGACCACCAATGGCGTCGCACGAGCACGTTGTCGTAGACGTAGGGCTTCCATCGCATCGGGGTTTTCACGAAAATGCCCTTGACTTTTCTGTTCTCTTGTATTCTCTTGTTGCGCGTACTCGCGGAGTCTTCGCCTCCCCGCCATCGCTTTGCGATCATTTGCTGGGACTTGTTCTCATTCAGCGGAAGCTGTGTGCAGTGCTGTTTACACAATTACAGCAGCACATACTTGTTTATGACGCTGATAGTTTTCAGATAGGTCGCACATATTTCTAGGGCACATACCTGATGGTTGTATTAACTGTTGCCATTTTCACAATCAGAGGAGCAGTAGTGAGTTGTAGAATTCACCAATTTCTGTGGCGCAATCTAGATGATGATATAACAGAGATGCAGATATAAAGAAAAAGGAACTGAGAGATAACGAAATAGGTACAAGGAGGAAAAAATATAAACAAACAGACAAAAGGAGAGTGAACAGAGGGTTATAGGTAAATATAAAGGGAAGAGAGGACGACCACTAAGGGAAAAATAAAGGGAAATGAGTGTGCTGCAAAGCTGCACTCTTCCTTTGGAACTCAAAACAACTGGTGTGCAGCTAACTTTTTCGTTGTTGTTTAAATATTGTGCACATTGCAGTAATAAACCTACATTTTTCATCTTATTGATGTATCTTTTCTAATGTTAATGTGCATGTATATCCGTACACCTTGCAATCTATGTTTTTCATGTTTTGCAGATTTACTCTCTTGGTACACTCACTCCCATGTAATATAGACAACTATAGGTGCCTGGAAACAATACTGGTTTGGACAGCATCGCACTAATATTGCAACCATTTTAACTTCACGATAGTCAAAGGCAACCGTTCTTTTATTGCTCTATTCCTAGTTTCTTGTCAAGGCAAGCAAGCTGTTTGAACCAATAAGCGCACGCGGTAGGCTGAGCTGAGTATTGAGAGCGTATACGCACGCATGAGTCTTTATTCACTTCCACATACGATGAAAAAGTGCGTGAGCAGTGCCGTGCGATGATACACCTTCATGCTACCTTGACTTGACACTATGCACAAGTTTACGTACACAAATGAATGCAATTATGAGGATAAACTATGTATTCTGTTCTCCTAATTATCTGCATTGTCAGCGTTCAATAGCATTCACTCAGTGCAGCATCAAGATGAATGAAAACAAATGAACCCGAATTGTAGCCTGACACAACAATTCGTTCATGTCTAGCAGCAGAATCACCTTTGGAAGACAATATTGCCAGCTTATTTCTTGTCTACTAGCATTAAATACTGCGTTAAGCACTCGCATCCAAAATGATCTCTTGCTACAAGGAGGTCAAAACATTTCGTTCACTAAAGTTTGACAGAGAAAATCGGCTAAATGCGGGGAGGGGCAAAGTCATCTTACAACTGAAGGGGTATTCTATAAAAATCTGTTTAGTGGCAACCTTTTTAAACGCACCCAAAATGAATAAAATTTGAAAGACGACTGACGGATGCTCATGGTAGCCACTTATTTTTAGCTACTATAATTCAGTGGGTGATGAGATGGGCTGTTCGCTAATTGGAATCAAGCAGATTACTATCACAAGATTCTATGACACTGGGGAGCAGGTCATATTGCATAGTGGTCGTTAAGTGGAAGGTAATACGATTGAAGTTGTTTCTTCAGTCTTGCATAATGAATAACTGCGCATACATAACTGTACAAAATCGCAGTGACATGGGCCAATTGCTTATTCCCACACGCTGACCGTTCCTCAACCAGAATATTGTCGTTAAAAGTTATGTTGTAGCAACATGAGTCTGCTGAAACTTGCGAAGTGGTTTTGCTGACAAATTACATTGCAAAGTTTTTCTGAGAATACATACCTATATATATATATATATATATATATATATATATATATATATATATGTATATATATATATATATATATATATATATATATATATATATATATATGGTCCCCGAAGGGTCAAGTGCGTCACATTGGCGAAAGGTCAATATTACTTTACGTTGTGTAACGTACGAGGGCTCTAGCCATTGTGCAGGAATCTAAGACGGGTCATTCATTATTAGCTTAGGTACATTCAGAATGTTTTGCCACCGACTACCAAGCCCTCTGCTACAGTGACGTTTCACGTGTCACTTTTAATGATACCGCAACTCTGAACAGCGAAATACAAGTACCGCGATATGGGTACTTCTATCCGATCTCACAATGTGGCAGGAAGCACTAGATAATTTTGGGTTCCTGAATGAAGCAGTAATAAACGAAAGCATTTCGGTGTATATTTCGCAAGCTTCACGCAAGCGCTGATATCATCACAAACAATGCGTGGACACGAAGACAAGCTTTTCCAAGGCGGATCTACAATAACTACTTGGATTCATAACTTACCGAAGTTACACGATGAATTCTTGAAAAATTATTTTGACCCCCGCAGCAAAATTCTGAGTCCAGAAGTTACCGCATACATGAAGTCCAGGTGGAAAGAGAGACAGAGAGAAGGATTACAAATCTGTTTGCTAGATTCCAAGTGCAAGATAATCTGGATAGTGCAAGTTTCGACTGATGAAAAGCGCCCTTTAAAACAGCATGTTGATATCTAAAGTAGCCACCTACTGGCAATGAGACTCGTAAGAGGAAGTTTAAGAATCGATTATCGTTTTCTGTGATCCACTTGTTTTTTTTTGTGCGTGTCGTCAGACCAGGAATGTTACCTTCAAAAATACTACATAAAGCATGCAGTACAGGACCTAATAGTCAATCATTCCTCGCAGCAGTGGCGTCCCTATGTCTGTCGTGTTACATCCAATACTGAACTTTCCTTCCGAATGAAAAAGCATGCTATGTATGCTCATAGTATTATGAAATCTATTTGATAGGCTCAAAAATTAGAAGTAATGCTTTATTATTGTCGACAGAACAACATAAGAATTCATCTATTATTCTGCTACTTTCAAAACTGATGGCAGCAAAATTTTTTAAGTGTTCCAAATGCCAGATAGGTATCTTTTGTACTGCCGTTCCACCTCGATGCTATTACGGCTGGTCTTAAATAGCCCTGAAAATACATAACACTGACTCGTGCATACTTTAGCATAGTACCACGTATTCTAAACCACTATGCCTTAGGTGGTGGGTGAAGCAGTGCAGTGAAGGATGCCTTTTTGTTCCAGCGAAAGGCATGATGATTGACCCACATAGCTGCAATCCAGATGAAAAACATTACCTGCTAAAAACAATGCAAACTCCGCAAATAACCGTTGCTCATGTACGCATCGTGGCTTCGACACACACCAATACAGAGGTAATTTCGAACATAATAAAGACACTAGCTTTAAGAGAAACTCAGGATCAGGCTCTTCCAACCAACGCGCGTGACTAACACTGAACTACAGAAACGACAAGCTTCTTTATTGCGTTATTCAGCCGAAGCTACACAGAAAATCCCTCTTTGCTTCAGAAAGTCTGACAGGTGTCGCAGACGGGTAAACATATAAAAGGCTAAACTGAAGTTTAGGGAGCCACTCAAGCACATCGAACGAAAATAATAGTATGCTCAATCCTGTTCACAGCGAAACATTTTCTGATGGAGCAGTTTTTTTTTCCTACACAGGCTAAGGGGCCCTCAGTGTTCCCAACATTAAAAGGCTTTAGCTTCGACATTTTCATACAAGTGGAAAAGGACAAGCATCTGTATGATACATGTCGATGAGAGTTTTATTCGCTACCGTTCTATTTGTTGACGCAATTCGTCTCCGAAACAGCCCGTGGCATCATTATTATGCACGACATCTCCCACGTGTATTCGTTAAACTTTGGTTTTTAGCACGGCAAAGAGAAAAGCCGTTAGCGTACTTTCTGTGCTCCAATTTTTGAAGTTTTTTCACTAGTAACTTTCATCTCTTCTGTTTTCTTCATGTGCTAGTTTACAAGTGTGTAAGCGTTTGTTCAAGAAACCACTTTTGGCTAGCGGAGAGTCAAAATATTGTCGCGGTGTGTCGTTATGGTGTCAGGCTTTATAAAGCGAAAGTCTTGGATGCCTCAACAAATATAAACAGCGACCATAGAGTGCCAAATCGGCAGTGCCAGCACGAGTTCGGAAAAAAGATTGAGCAATGACGTCACCCTTAGCTGCATGATGACGTAAAGATCATCAGAACTGGTATCATTATCACCATATCGCTCTCATGTCACATAAATTGCCGTCCTATGATGACGTCTCCATCTGCTATTTGTAGATTGGTCAAAACAAGATCGATTGAAGAAGCACTGTAAAATCATGCCAGGTGCAGAGATTCTTATTTCTTCGATCCCGGAGGCAAATATCAATCACATTGGAATCAAAAAGCTTTGCTGTGGGATAAATACAATCAATACAAAAGGGGGAAAGTTTAGGGATCTTCCCGAATAAATCACAACGAGTGGTTTAAGCTCTGAGTATCTTATGGGTGAGTAATGAGACGTTCCCCGGGCATTGCGCCATATAATGTAGATTGAGTGTCCGTTAGTGAACCCGTCCATGCGTTCGTCCTCTGTCTGCTCATTAGTCCTTCTGTCCGTGTATCTGTCCATCTGTGCACTCTTTATTCTAGACGGTGACTTCTACGTTGATAATATGAACCTCAGGACGTAGCTTTGCGCCATCATCAGCATTCACTTCGAGTGCAAGGCGTGTTGGCAACAACTTTATTAAAAATTACAGCACATCAACGAAGGGAAAAACGATAACTGGAAGAAGCTGCGCGGGACCATTAGGATAACCGTGAATCCCCCATGCATTGTCCACTCGAACATGTAAATGAGTGACAATAGGTGTGTGCAGTATACAAAATGTTGTTTTATTGGTCCTATGCGGTATTGAGACGCAGACGTAGCTCTCCCTCTATTAAGACTGCCTTATGATCAGTGAAACAAACAGCGAGAAGTTCTTGGATGAGATGTGATCACAAGTTTGCAAAGATGAGGTCTATACACGTCACCCTGTTTGTTGTAGGTCTAATAAATTAATACAAAATACATCTCAGAGCATATCGCGATATCATATCGTTACGAATAAGTGTACCTGCAAGTGAAAAACTAAAAGAAGTGGGAGAAGAAAAGAGAACCACGACGCTGCTACTGCGATAACCACTGTCTTTTGTGCCGCCACTCTCATTAAACCGCTCCTTGAAACAATTTGTGTGTGCATAACATATTGGTAAAAGGTGCGGAGTATGACAAACCTGACGACGGAAGCATTACTACCCAGACTTCGCCGCAGGCACCATCTTGCGGCGATCCTGCAGTTACCTATTGGTAATGTCCCGGGACCAGAACTCATGTGCTTCGACGGCGACATCGAATATGTGTTCCGGTCCATACCACCGGGTTGCGCTGAACATCGGCGTGACGTCTTTAAAGGACGTTGATGTCTGGCTGAAGAAATACAATAGGGTGAGCAGAAGCAACAGTTGCTACAATACAGAACAGCTACTCATGTTGTATTTTCACTAACTGACACAGCTTTCATGTCATGTGACATGTTCACCCTTGGGGTCGTTTTGTTGAAGAAATAAAGAAATGCTTTAGAGGAGAAGAAGCGGACGCGACAGACATTGGCTGAGAGAGCACATATTTCAGAAAAGACATGTACCACGTACATAGAACAATTATTGAAGCTCTGCAAATCCGCGAATGCTAGGGCGCCCTAAAAGGATAAGTTTGCATACGTTTTGAAAGAGATAGCGGAAGATGTGTACAGTTTCCTAATTGGAAAATTCACCTCCGTGTCTGACGTGGTGAAGGATTGTCGCATATTTAAAACACTAAAGATGCGAAAGATAGCACCTAAATTTAGCCGCCTGTCAATGTCCCTATACGGTGGCTAGTGCCAACACAGAGGCACCGGATGACGTCGCGTCAAGAATGCGACACATTGCGAGAGAAGATTGTAAGAGAAGCATTGTATTTTGCTTGAAAGTTTCCACTGTGCTCTTTGATCATAAAAACAGTGCAATAACAACAGATGAACCATGGGCACTAGTCTCAACAATGAACTTGTTCGACTTACTCAAGTTATGAGCTTTCTATGCAACTGAAATGTCAAAGCTACTGAGCTGAAAAGCACTATTGTGTCTATGTCTGATTGCAGCTCACATACGCCATCATATATAATCAGATCTCAGCATTCCGGTGTTGAGCAGCTAAGTATATGCTGTCCGAATATGCCAGCAACAATGCAATGGGTGATAGAGATATTTGCTTGAAGGAATAAATTAGTTCAAAAAAAAATCCCACCAAGCAGGATTTGGCAGCACACTTCCTTCTGAAGTGCAATTTCCCTATCCAAATCTAATTTGAAGCCACCTTCTTTGAAAGCACCTCTTTTTTCATTCTCTTGACCATGTGGGGTAAGCTAACCTCACCAAATTTTTTCCCACGTGTTTTTTTTTTGTAAAAGCAACAAAACACAACACTTGCAGAGAATGGCGACATGCTAGGGCATAAAGTGACCAAGCCAAAAATTACACAATTGCATATCAGAGCTGAAATTTTTAAATGACTTAGATCCGCACGTCTCCTTGACATTATATTATTGTGTCCTGAAAGTCGCAGCAGTTTGAGACTTGTGAGACTTTATGCACAATTTGACAGAAACAGTCCACTCCCCCAATTTTCCTGAACCGGAAAAAAAAGTGATATTAAGTTTTCTTGCCTCTTAAACTCCTCTCCGCAACTTTCTCAGCGCCAGTCACGAAAGCAAATAAAGTAAAAGCATTCTGATTTGACTGTCATGGCACAAGCAAAATTATCCGAATTGAACGAATGCTGAGTTGTCCAAAGCACCAAGAACACAACAAACAATTCTACGACAGATTGCACTTTCATTTCCTCGTTGAACATGTAAATCAAGTGCCTACTTTGCATAAGCACACTTTTAAGATACCACTTTCGTTATTCACAGCATTCATTACGTGAGTGTGGCTAAAAATCGCTGCCTGCAGCCAGAACGTTGTTTAAACACCACCACAATCAAGCGCATGAAACATGTTTTTTCGCTGCAATGATAGTTACACACTGATTATTCATCCAGATGAATTTCCTACAACAGCAGAGAATTTCCTACAACAACAGCCCGTAATTTTGTCACTACACTACTACTTGTCAACCGCCGAAGAGCCATCGGAGAGTGACGATATGGTGAGGCTGACTGCGACCCTTCTCTAACATGGCACCGAAACGAACAGGCCTATGAGACACCTGCATATAGCCCGTTTTGGCGCATCGTAAACACTGTTCCACAAGTTAGAAGATGATGAACTTACCTCTGTATCTGCTCCAAGACCTTTTAGAGTTCTCAACGTCCACTGTAACGCTGTGCAGAAGCTGAAACATGGAGCTGAGGCCACAGAGTTTCTCACCCGCGTGACTCGCACGCACACAGCTGCTTAGAATAAAAAAGGCGAAGATAGACAACTACGGCAAACCATTTTGGTAAAGTTTTGCAAGTGCGAAGCTCATATGCTTTATTGAAGAACAAAAATATTATGAGGTAATTACTGAAAGCAAGCAACACTTACATTTTTTTGCGTTGTTTCAGGTTTTGAAAGACTTATGAAATAGCACGTTGTTTGAAAAAGTTTATCAAAATTTCTGTCAATGAGTCAAATTCTCTTGCTGAGAAACATCATATAATCTCCATATATGCACTACTGAGATGTTATTTGTAATTCTATACTCATTGGTTTTGGTAGAGACTCAAAAAAGCCATTACAAAAAGTTAGTGTAAAACCTATGAGGACAAAATTTCACTTAGCGATAATGCGTGCTGACGTTGCTCCTGTCAATATGTGGTCTTCTGGTGACAACTAGAAAAGACACTTTTATTGTAAAAGTGCTGGAGAAGGCTATCCAACGTGTAGCGATCGATTACCTCACTCATAATGGACGCTCAGTCTTTCTTCTATATCATTTGTAAAGTTTCTACACAGGAAATTCCACTGTCGCAATGCTCAATGAGTTTCGCTGCTTGCAGCAATAAAGCTCCCTGATATACGATCGATCTTGCTGCAACGAAGAGCAAGGGAACAAAGCTTAAGCGTACAATTGCATCCCGTTGTGAAATGTGGGTGTTTAGCTGTCACGATTCATGGCTGAAACATGAGAAGGAATTTCGGGTTTGGTGGGTTTTGTATTAGCTTCTTCTGTGTGTTTCGCTGATTCATAATACCTCTTCTGCAAGCTTCATAAGAAACCATTATTCATTCTGTTTCGAAACAACAAAAAATCTTAGTAGTTAGGCGACACAGGTTTCGATACGTGCCACAGCAATGAAGCTCGCCGTAGTCTGAAGACAACAGTGGTGTAAATGACACAAAAAAAACGATGTGTTTCTCTCGTGGGCACAAAATAACATTGAAAAATTACAATAATAAAGCTGGTTGATCTCTTCTTTGTAAAAAAAATGGTGAAGCCTGCACTACGCCCCGGGAACCTTGAAGCAGTTTACAGGACCACTGCGAAAAGTAACTTGGTTCCTCCTAGGATGTTTTTAGGCCTTAGCAAGGTGATTTAGGTTGTTTATGCATTGCTTGCGGATCATTACCAGGCTTTAGCTAGGCGATGCTAAGTTCTTTCTACATTAATTCTCAGCGCATAGAGATTGGAGTGAAACCACAGACCACCAATGGCTTCACGCGAGCGCGTTGTCGTAGACGTAGGGCTTCCATCGCATCGGGGTTTTCACGAGACAGCCCTTGACTTTTCTGTTTTCTTGTATTCACTTGTTGCGCGTACTCGCGGAGTATTGCCTTCCCGCCATCGCTTTGCGATCATTTACTGGGATTTGTTCTCATTCAGCGGAAGCTGTGTGCAGTGCTGTTTACACAATTACAGCTGAACATACTTGTTTATGACGCTGATAGTTTTCAGATAGGCCGCACATATTTCTAGGGCACATACCTGATCGTTGGACTAACTGTTGCCATTTTCACAATCAGAGGAGCCGTAGTGAGTTGTCGAATTCACCCAATTTCTGTGGCACAATCCCGTTTACGATCATAAATGTTTGGTAATGGGTGAACAAGGAACGAATAACTTCAATGCTTGACTGTTAAAATGGCTCATGTACAAAAATTGCAGCGTGCCTTATGAAAAGTAGCTACAGTTATGTTGGATGTTGAGAAGTATAGGCGCGTTTGTGGGAACCACCAAGACCGGTTATCCAGAGATAGCACCACGTGTGGTGCAGCGGTGGCGCGAGTGGCTCACCTGCGCTCTTCAAAAGAGCCAGCCTGCGCGCTGCCCATAAGAGAACTACCTTGGCCGCCAGGAAGGACAGATTCTGCTACCAGCACTGGCTGACTACAGCTGTCCGGAACTAATGTTTGCTGCGTCGCTGTCTCGAGTCCCTGGGTCAAGCCTGCCGTGAGCAGCATGTACCTAATTAAATTGTTGATGTTTGTTTTCACTCAATGCCTCTTTTGTTTTTGCTTTAACTACGGAAGGGACGCAGCAAGTCTGGTACCTGAAAGCTTCAAAGCGAAATACTTCGTCTTTCACGCGATGATCTGACGTGGACAAGCCGACATGTCGCCAAGGGTTTCCAAGTAACATTTGCTACTCGAACGTGTCAGGAAGCGTTCACTATTTAGACTAAGACGGAAAAACTGAGAAAACTTAAAGTGACAGCTGGAAATGTAAACCAGAAGTGAATGAACAATTAGAAGAGCTAACGAGCTTTCAACTAATATAAGACAAGTACAACCCAGAAGTCGATTCATCGACATACACCTCGAACACGAGTGCACTGCACTTCTTTAAGCCATGTATTGACGTCATTAAAGGGACAAAATAATGCAGAGGAAACACGTTTGTGAAAGAACACAACAGCAAAGACGCCTCATGCTTTCTGTAAACTCTGAAAGCTTAAGGTGATGTTATGTTTGATCGCCACGCTAGCCCTTCGAATTACATTAGTATATATGCCTACGCTTGAGTTTTCGTCCTTGGTTAAATATGTAACAAGCGAGGACAATAAAGTGGTTTTGTTGCTTGTTTAGTTTCTGTTCGCTTGGAAGATTTTGTTATTTGCGCTGTGTAAATACGGATCTAATTCTAATTTTAGATTCTGTATACCCAATTGATTTACCATTATTGTGGTATAATAAAGTAGGAAAATTAGCCAGGAAAACACTGTTGCTGCAAATATTACTATTTCTTTTTACATTCCAAAATGTTACTCAACAAGCTTTAGTGTTAAGTTTTTCTCACCGCGAAAATTGCAGACTCCGTGTCCATTACATTTTTTTCGCTAAAACTAAATGTGTGTGGTGACGTAGGTACTCTCGTCATGCTAACGCAGTCAACGTGTTTTGTTAGCCCGCAATAGGCACGCAACAACTTAAATCGCTTAAGACGTTGATCAGGTAAGATTACCCTTCAAGTGCGGTACAGGCAGCTACTCGCTGTATGGTTCACATAAATGTTTTCATTGACTTCATGACGTCGACCGTACTTTTTCTGTCAGCGATCTTTTATTTGCAGCAAGAGGCCGAAACAGTATTCACGAGAACTAATAATTTCAATTCAAGTAATTGTATCTTTGGGACTTATTTCCTGTTTTCTAGAAATGGTTCATGAGAAAAGTGACCGCTGTAGCACGCAAGGTCATGTTAACATATTCTTCGAAAATGCACAAAATAAGTAGTCGGGGTTGCAGATAGAAAGGGTAATCAGGCTTGTATTCAAGGTTTCAGTCGTATACTCTAGAGCAGATGACTGGGTCTCTAAAAAGAACGTGAGGCGGATGCGATAACATACTAGCATAAATGGTGCTGTTTTATGAAAAAGGTGCGATACCGTGGCCACATGAGGCAGCAAGTACAGAAAGAAGAACTTCGCGGCGTGCTGCCTTTCCGACAACACGCCTCAAAGCCACCAACTCAGGTATGGCCATTATTGCTGTAACTCGAAATAAATTCTATTCAAAGCAACTCATTGTTCCATACTAAAGTAGGCACCAAGCAGTAATAGAACAAAGTTACCTCAAGCCAGTTTGAAAACGTCCAACGTTAAGGCGAGAAGCCAACCAAAGTTCAAGACAAATACTGCCAAGTAATCAACTAAGAATACACAAAAGTGAGTTACGTAAACTTACGTGAATTAAGCTATGTTATTTTAATACACAGTGTGAAGTCCATCGCGTGAGAAGGAAGAGAAACTATAACTAGTAAGGAGGTGGCTAATAAAAAAATCCCTGCAAATCCACAGAGAGAATGATGATGAGTGGGGCAAAGCGTTCGTACGTGCATCCGTCTCTGTGTCCGTCCATCATTTTATGCGTTCGATTGCGTTCGAGAATGCAGACGGCGCGCAGGGAACAACTACAAGATGCGAGCCAAGGTAGCCGAGCACAAGCGTCTTCAACGTGCCCACCGCTCTGCTTCGTCCATGCCCCACCAACGATCCGCCACGTACAGCGACTGTTCAGGAAGCTGAGAATAGAACTCGTTCTCCGTGCACTCAGGTAAAGCGTACGCAGCAGACAATAGGAGAGTAGCGGCACTTCGGAGTGATGATTATGGTGACGATGATGTTTGTGGCCGTCCCCTTTGTATCGGGTGGGCACCTTGCGGTGTCCTGACCGGAACGATAAAATAAATGAATTATTGCAAAATTGCACATCACAAAGTTACAACAGGTCCATGAACATCAGAAGTGCTCACTGTTCCCCTGACCACCACTTAAAAACAGACATTTGCGCTAAAGACAATGTGTTCAATGGTTTTATCGTCTTCTCCGCATGCACTGCACTGGCCTGTACTGTCAGCCAACGATGGGTCGAAGTGACGTCAATAAACTTTAGCTCGGAGCACTCAAGCATAGGCCTCAAACAGCAGAGAGCCTTTGACACTGTTGTCATATAGACGCTCGACTAATATTATCATCTTGTGCGATCTGTAGAAGGCCAAGCTTGGTTTTTTCTCCATAGCCACCTGCCACATCACTTCCTGTCTCCGTTTTCCTGTACTCGGGTTTGTCTCTCCACTGATCATTTCTTCTCACTGTCCTCCCGGACGGGGTCAGTAAAAAGAGAGAACTTTCTACACAGGTTGTAAAGACGCCTGCTCTTTTGTGTACTGATGCCTTTTATGGTAGTATACCTAAATACACGCCAAGACCATCGTTGATTGTTCATGGGGCGAAGACAGCTTTCGTAAGCGGCCTTGCTCCTGCTCTCCCGTGCCTCATAACTTGACCATCGGAGGTCACTCTGGACAGCCTAAACAGCTACGCGCCCGTGACACGCCAGCGCCAGTCACCCAACCTCACTCTGAGCTCTCTCCAACCACTGGCGTGTTGCGGCGTCCCGGCAGATGTCGGCGTTGGCCAATGACAGCACTGGCACATTTACTGCTTTCCACAGCTCACGCACTAGAAAAAAATCAGCTACCCCCCCCCCTCCTTAAACTCCGTCGTCGTGACACGTTAGAAGTTCTCACAGATGCTTGACGAACATGCTCCTTTTGTTTGTGAAAGTGATTTGCAGAGGAGCAAAAGTTTACACAAAGGCACCAGTATTCATCTAATATCAGAATGATTCAACCGTTGGGAAGCTACACTTCGGTAATCTCCTGCACGCGCGAAAATTGAAATATGGCCAGTTTTTGACGCTGAAGTGCAGGCCCAGCCACTTGAGGCTGAATTGCAGGCCTAGCCGCTTGAGTCACCATATTTTAAGTTCACTGCAGCAATTTGCCAGTAATACAAGATCATCTGCGAACAGCACGTCGGACAGCGTCCGTGTTTCCGCCACACCATCAATAATGAGCTGGGATGCAAAGTGAACTTCTGATTTCACAAGTGCATCCTCGAGTCCCGCCACAAAGAGCATGTACAGCAGCGGAGACAAAGAGCAGCCCTGCCCGAGTCCTCTTGTCACCTTCACAGGCTGTGCTCTAGTGTCCCTGAAACATGCCGCCATCCGAACTCTACGCATAGATCTGCCGATGGAAGCCTGTCCAGACGCTCGGCATTTCTTGTTTTGCTAACTGATATAACGACTCTGCATGTTGCACACTATCGTAAGGCTTGGCTACATACAGAAAGCATCCTAGCAGGCCTACCTTTTCTCTCCGTGCCACCTCGATGGCCTGGGGAAGCACGAAAAGGTTGTCCTTCAATCGCTGGTTTCATGGGAAGCCATTCTGGAGTTGAGACAGTATGCCATTTTGCTTCGCCCAGCCAATTATCTAGACTTTCAAGACTACAGCAAAGAGCCTAAATAGGACGCTCGTCACCGTAATGGGTCTATAGTCACCCAGTAGTCCTGTGTAGCCTCCTCTCTTTCACATCATGCTTACTCGCCCACATTTCTAGTCAGATGGGACTGGGCCGTCATTCAGAATGGTAGTGAAGATTTACACGAGGTGTTCAAGAACAAACCTTTCTGGGCATTTCACGAGGCCCGCCGGTATACCGTTCATTCCGGTAGCAGTGCTTGCACTGTTACGAGGGAGAGCGCTATATACCGATGCTCGTCACTTTACAACGTTACTGTTCCCTTGGTTGTTGAGACTCGTCGTTAGGGTCGCAGTTTACAGCTGCGACCGGTTCGTCATGCGTGAGACTGAAGAGGTCTTGCACGAGGTCCTTGAGGTGTGCCGTGACATCAGTGACCAGCTGGTTGCTAGAGTGATGTCGAATTCCGCGTGCCAGAGTAATACGATTCAATGAGGACGCATATTTCCAAAATTTGTTAGCACCATTACGCCCTGCCTTTGTAATAGCTCACAATTGTTCACTTTACAGGAGACTTCTCTACAGGAGATGTTCAAGCAGCTGCTCTGTGTATACAATTACCGTTCGTCTTGCAAAAAGGGCGTTCTGTACCTCTTCGCCCCACCAAAATTTGCGCCGCAAGCCACTGCAAGAATCGAAGCAAATTTCGTGCCTCGTTACGATGCGCTTTAGTTCAGCATAAACTGAACGTAGGTTGGCGATTCTACCGGTCGAATATTTTCTTCGAACGCCTTTGCGACTGAATCATACGCCGACTGCGGGAGGCATTTCACAGCCGGGTTGCATCGTTCCTTCTTAGTGGTCCGCCATGAGTATCTAGAAAAGGTCAATTTTATTTGGTTGTGGTTGCTGCATAGCTGAATTAACCGTTCTCATCTATGTTTATGGTAGAGAGACGTCAGGCTAGAGCAGGTGTCGCAAGCGCGTAGTGAATACAGCTGCGACTGTTTCTGACGCCACAGGTGTACTGGCCTTCCTACTCTGGACGAGGATTCAGTACATCTAAGGTGGGTGAATGTGCCAGTGCCAGCAGTAGTTGCCCATTGGCATCTTGAAAATCATCCAGAGCTAGCAGGTGGTGACTTAAATCGCCCACTACGAGGACCTCTCGCTAGTTTGCCCACCTTGCCACGTCTCAGATGCACTGCGCCATCCTTGAATTTACCGCGTTTGTTCCAGCGGATACAGCAAAGTATACTACTTCTACCAAGACTAGTAGTTCCTGCAAGTAGCCCTTTATCCACATGTGCTCAGCACACGAGCTGTCTAGCTTCCTCCAAGATGATCCACCTTTCCACAGGAAACAGACTCCTTCCCCTTTGCTCGATTCACCTGAAGGGTTCAGGCCAGCCCACCGCCAACCTTCATGTACTGGTAGCTCTTCCATTACTCGAAGGTGTGTTTGCGCCATAGCATATATCTCTAGGTCTTCGTCACGCATCATCCGATACAGTTCTCTTCATTTGCTCGAAGTTCTGGCACCTTGTGCATCCTGTGGTGTCACACCAGTCCCGTTAATTAGGGAGGCGATCGCCGGGCTAATTCCAAGGGCTGAAGTATTGGCCCCCCGAACCGCACCACGAAAGCCTGGACAATTTAGAAGTGGTCCTTTTTGGCGCGCCAACAGACGCCGGCTGTGGCCCAAAGAACAAGTCAGAGCCGAGAGTTGATAAATAAAACAAATATTATATTCTCAAAAATGGCAGATCGAAAACAACACACAAGAATGCACACTCCACAATAGTTACATACAATACGTCACCAATCAAAAAACGTACTACACAGTACAATCAGCCACACTCAAAACAACGGACACAGACAACGATACGCACTACAATGCAGTCGCATGCATTGAACAACCAAGACACTTAAAGACTAAAGAGATATAAAACCTATTCAGTCCAAAGTCCTTGGAACAAAAGTCTGAATGACTCTCTTCCGAGAACCACTCACTCAAAGTCCAGCGTTGTTGTCGTTCCGCGCCCTCGAAGTTTCTCTTCCAGGAAACCTCGCATCTTCAATTGGCCACTCTCCAAGCTCCCAACTTCTTCGCCCGAACACGTCGGCTTCACTCACGCAGCTGTCGCCACGCGTCCTCGCTTGATAGCGGTAAACACACACTCTTGCCTGTAGCTCGGGCCTTCACCCCTCAGGTGGAAATCCTTTTCATCTCCTGCTTCGTCCCTACGGACAAAACCTTCGCCGACTACACGGCGGAATCCCTACGCACTCTGGCGCTATCTCCGTC
Organism: Rhipicephalus microplus; assembly: GCF_013339725.1. Taxonomy (NCBI): domain Eukaryota; kingdom Metazoa; phylum Arthropoda; class Arachnida; order Ixodida; family Ixodidae; genus Rhipicephalus; species Rhipicephalus microplus. The sequence goes on from NC_051173.1 coordinate 44,078,458, forward strand.
TTCTCCTGGTCTCTCATCTCCGCTGCTCGGTTAAATACCTTGCGCGCGACATTCCAGACGGTTCTCGTCATTTCGTCGGCGCGATACGCAGCGAAGGCTGGGAAGAGGGCGAGACGGTTGGAACGCCCTCCGCGGCAGATGACTCAGCTCGGTATGACCACGCCTATTTCCTTCTGGAACTTTCCAGCGCTTGCTAGGCCGCCGTTGTGGGGTGAGGAGGTTCGTCGGCGAAGCCACGCTTCTGCGGGGAGAGCGCGCACCCGGGGAGCCTTGGATGTTTGTTTTCTTTTTTTTCTTTTGACCTCGCGGCGTTTCTCCCGCCCTTTATCGCAAGAATTTGGCGGCGCACCCATTTTTAGCGCTCGTTCTGTGACACTGCCCCCCACTTTAAGAATATTATCTCATAATATTCAAAACCACACAAACGAGTGCGAAAAGTCACCACACACTCTCACAGACTGTAACACAATCCATCGCTCATGACATTTCACATTCACAATATATCACTCAATACAATCTTACATTGTAGTTCAATTCCACAACACATGAAATATAGCCACAGGTACACGACTACAACACTTTATCACTTATTCCAAACAATACAAACGCACAAAGTTCTCTCATTACAACAATTATACAACACTATACATCACATCACAGCACAGACACTTCGACACTTGAGACACAGGATAACACAACATTAACACAACATATGGCACTCAGCCCTGCCAAACACAATCCGATTCTAGAACCTCAGCACCTATCCTGTGTATTTCGAGCGGCGCTTGCGCCCTTTCTTGCGGTGCTCGCTCGATCTCTTCTTGTTTTTCCCTGTTCTTTTCCGGCGAGCCTTTTCCAACGACGGTATCTGAGGCGGCGTCTCAGCCATCGTTGTCACTTCTGACACAGTTATCGGGTCATAACGTTCAACGGGTCCTGTCGGTTTATTTACCAGCTTGTTCATGTCTCGACATTTGGCCCAGCTGGCCGACTCCGTCACCTTTACACTGTCGGTCGGTTGAGGTCGTGCCGACTTAAGTCCGGTTGCTCGGCTCGTGAACTCATTCAACCCGATCATCTTCTCCTTCATAGTCCCTTGCACCGCGGCTTCACATTGGGCTCGAGTGGGATCCGTCACGGGTTGCTCTTCCACTGTATCTCGCGGTCGTTGGGTTGGCGAGGGCTCTATCTTAAGGTCTTCTCCCACACATTCCGGATCATTCGGTCCTCGCGCCCCGTCGATGTTTCCGATGACAAGGTCGTAAAGGGGGGTCAGCATACATAGAGCCGTAACCTTCCCGCTGAAGTATGGGGTTTCAACCTCAATCTCTGCTTCGGGAAGCATCCGAACTGTACGGTCAATTAGGCAAACCGGTTTCGTTTTGCCGGTAAACTCACTTTCCCGTACCAAGTTTCTTCGCACGATAACAGTGGAGCTGCCGGTATCTCTTAACACCGTAATCTTTTTGCCCGCAACTTTTCCAGGCAGCGTTGGCATTCCTTTTGTAACACCGGTTGGCTGTTTTGACATTACAGCACCCACAATAGGAATTTTCTCCCCATTCTTCAACTCTACGAATCCATCGGTGACGGCATTATTATCAGACTTTGGTGCCGCTTGCACACAAGATACCTGGTGAGTTTGACTCACTCCGTTCCGACAAGCGTCTGCTTTGTGCCCAGTCTGACCACACTTGAAACATTTTACTGCCATAGGGTTCGTAAAGATCGTTCGACAGTTTTTCGTGCGATGACCCACTCGGTTGCACAAACAACATCGCGGAATGCTCTCTGGTTCACGCTTCTTTTCTTCGGGAGCCAATTTCTTCGAATCATCGGGACAATCCTTCTTGACCTTGGCCAAATTAGTGCCACCTTGCGCTTCCAAGAATTGATCAGCTAATTCAAGCATGTCTTCAAGTGACTTAGCTCTCCTCTGTTTCAAGTACAGCGACAGGCTTGGGTGGCAACTAGTAAAAAATTGTTCTCTAATTAGGAGCTCTCTAAGTTCATCGTACTCCTGCGCTGTCCCTGACAGTTCAATCCATCTGTCGAAATAATGGCTAAGTCGGGCGGCGTACTGTGTAGCCGTCTCACCATCAGCTGGCTTTCCTGTCCGAAATCTGTCCCGGAATCCTTCTACAGTAAACCTAAATCGCTTCAGCAAAGCAGCTTTCACCTTTGTATAGTTGGCTGCATCAGTCGGCGTCAGCCTACCGTACACACTGAGCGCTTCACCACTCAAGCAAGTACTCAAAGCAGTTGCCCATTGATGTTCCGGCCAATTCTGGCTCTTCGCAATCGTCTCAAATCGGTGAAGGTACGCGTCAAGGTCGTCCTTCCTTTCATCAAACGCTACGAGCAGCTTGCTTGGGTTCAAGCGGAAGCTGTGATCTTCCCGTTCGCTGCTTTCAACTCTAGCTTGGACGGGAGTTTCGCTTCGCTTTTGCAAACGGAGCCGCTCGAGTTCCATCTCGTGCTGCCGCTGCCGTTCCCTCTCAGCCATCTCCGCTTCTTTTTCTTCTTTCGCCCTCTCAGCTGCCAGTCTTTCTCTCTCCATCTACAACTTCAATTGTTGCTCTCTTTCTTCCTTCAGCTGTCGCTCCTTCGCTTCTCTTTCTTCTCTCGCCATTTCGGCTGCCAACTTCTCTCTCTCCAACTCCAACTTCAATTGTTGCTCTCTTTCTTCCTTCGCCCTTTCAGCGGCCAGCCTTTCTCTCTACAACTCAGCTGCTTTTTCTTCCTTGGCCCTCTCAGCTGCCAATCTCTCTCTCTCCAACTCAGCTTCTTTTTCCGCTTTGGCTCTTTCGACCGCCAGCCTTTCTTTTTCCAGCTCAGCTGCCTTTTCTTCTTTGGCCCTCTCTTTTTCTTCTTTTTCCATCTGGGTGACCCACTTCCGTAGCTCGGCGCCAGAAAGACCCATCTTCTCACCAAGAGCGACTAACTTTTCGAGATCCATTGTGTTTCGCAAATAAAACCTTGCCGCGTGCAAAAAAGTATCTGCCTAAATCAGTCTATCGGAATACTCCACTGCACTCGTTAACGAGAACACTGAACAACACACAAAATCGTTCCGATAGCACTATCAACAACTCGAGGCTCTTTCTCACTACTTTGGGCACACTGTGCACCAAAAGGTCCTGTGTCGCGGACGCCAGATTAATTGTCACACCAGTCCCGTTAATTAGAGAGGCGATCGCCGGGCTAATTCCAAGGGCTGAAGTATTGGCCCCCCGAACCGCACCACGAAAGCGTGGACAATTTAGAAGTGGTCCTTTTTGGCGCGCCAGCAGACGCCGGCTGTGGCCCAAAGAACAAGTCAGAGCCGAGAGTTGATAAATAAAACAAATATTATATTCTCAAAAATGGCAGATCGAAAACAACACACAAGAATGCACACTCCACAATAGTTACATACAATACGTCACCAATCAAACAACGTACTACACGGTACAATCAGCCACACTCAAAACAACGGACACAGACAACGATACGCACTAAAATGGAGTCGCATGCATTGAACAACCAAGACACTTAAAGACTAAAGAGATATAAAACCTATTCAGTCCAAAGTCCTTGAAACAAAAGTCTGAATGACTCTCTTCCGAGAACCACTCACTCAAAGTCCAGCGTTGTTGTCGTTCCGCGCCCTCGAAGTTTCTCTTCCAGGAAACCTCGCGTCTTCAATTGGCCACTCTCTATGCTCCCAACTTCTTCGCCCGAACACGTCGGCTTCACTCACGCAGCTGTCGCCACGCGTCCTCGCTTGATAGCGGTAAACACACACTCTTGCCTGTAGCTCGGGCCTTCACCCCTCAGGTGGAAATCCTCTTCATCTCCTGCTTCGTCCCTACGGACAAAACCTTCGCCGACTACACGGCGGAATCCCTACGCACTCTGGCGCTATCTCCGTCTTCTCCTGATCTCTCATCTCCGCTGCTCGGTTAAATACCTTGCGCGCGACATTCCAGACGGTTCTCGTCATTTCGTCGGCGCGATACGCAGCGAAGGCTGGGAAGAGGGCGAGACGGTTGGAACGCCCTCCGCGGCAGATGACTCAGCTCGGTATGACCACGCCTATTTCCTTCTGGAACTTTCCAGCGCTTGCTAGGCCGCCGTTGTGGGGTGAGGAGGTTCGTCGGCGAAGCCACGCTTCTGCGGAGAGAGCGCGCGCCCGGGGAGCCTTGGATGTTTGTTTTCTTTTTTTTTCTTTTGACCTCGCGGCGTTTCTCCCGCCCGTTATCGCAAGAATTTGGCGGCGCGCCCATTTTTAGCGCTAGTTCTGTGACAGGTGGAAAGATTACCTGGATGTCTTTATTCTTTTTGCGGATACGATGACGGCGTGCCGCCCTCTTTCATGCACCTGTGCCAGAAACGCTTCTGCCACCTCTGCATAATGGTCATTTGCAGAATTTTCTGTCCTAGGGCAGTCATCATGAAGGTCATTGGGTTCACGCCCCATGCCCGGTGCATGTGAGTGTGTGATGGGCGAATCCATGAAAAATCACAAATTCTGCATCCCAATCATTGTTCGAATTGTTCAGCGACGTACTCACTGTAGGAGGTTCCCGTAATCTTATCCTGCAGGGCCTTTGTGACACCGAAGAACTCCACGCGTGTTCCAGTGTCCGAGCAAATCTGACCTAGATTTTGTTCCACGACTCGCACTGGGTCTGCATGGCCTCATCCTTGGGCCCTATTTCTGGGACGCCGTAGAACACAACAAGTGGAATTTGGCTGTTGCAGTCCAAGAAGTTATTTAGGACTTGAGCTTCTCTGTCGAATACTGAGAAGCTTCGTTGTTTTGTATGTCACCGAGGCCAGCGTGCAGTACCACAATGGCCTTCGTTGATTTCCAGATGTCCGCCACTGTGTCAATCACGTCCATTTTTTCTACCAGTGTAGCATCTTTCTCCGTATGGCAGTGCACACTGCTGTGCTATGCGGTGTAGCGGCAGAGTAACACCACCTAGGAAATGAGACAAGAAATGATCATTCATTTTTTTGCCATCGTTCTCGTCTCTTCTTTCGGTTACGCGTGAAACGTGACAAGGTTAGACTACAAAAAGCTTCGCCCCGAAAAAAAAACATGAAGCAATACAAGGCATCTCTGTTTGTAAAGAAACTGACGTGTCGGCGCTATTGATTTTTTATCAAGTCCTGCATAAGCTGACAATTTTTATAGACAAGCTTTTATGCTTCAGTGTCCTGCGCATGCCCCGCTGCAGTGGTCTAGGGGCTAAGGTACTAGGCTGCTGACCCAAATGTTGCTGGATTGAATCCCGGCTATGACGGCTGCATTTTCGATGGAGGCAAAAATGCTGTAGGCCTGTGTGCTCAAAATTGGGGGCCCGTTTAAAAACCCCAAGTTATCAAAACTTTTGTAGCCCTCTACTGTATCATATCTGATGAAAGCACATGTGCTATCTACATGCATGATTTCCTCGTGCGTACACCTGGCCCTCACCTTTTCTAACCCTTTCCACCTTCGGCTATAACTACCAACGCGGAAAAAACGATAGGGTGGACTTGTTTCTCGACAACCCAGCTGTCCAGTCTGTTCGTTCCATACACGAATGAAACATGATGTCAGAAGTGGGCAACGTATAAGCAACGACATCGATCAACTGAGGCTGCCTGAACCACTACGTTTGACAGCTGATGGAGGAAGGAACTCGACGCGGTTTCGTCAGCAATTCGAATTTTTTCTGCAAGCGACGGCATGCCAAGCTAATCCGACGTCGGAAGCAGCGAAAACGGCCCTGCTCCTCAGCGTTGCGGGGGAGGAAGCCTTGGACGTTTTCAACAATTTTTTTTGTTCAGCGGAAAAGAAAACAAGCAGGATTTCAGCACCGCAATTGCCAAATTCGAAGATTACTGCCTGGAGCAGCAAAATGAAATACACGAGCGATACGTGTTCCGTTCCCGCAGTCAAGGTGAGGTAGAGCCCTTTGAGCACTTTCTACGCGAGCTTAAAAAAGAAGCGCAGCACTTCGGGACCATGGCGGATGACATGGTGAGAGACCAAATTGTTTTTTGAGCAAACTCGCCAAGGCTTCCAGAAAATATGCTCAGGGACAAAAATGACCTTGGGAAATGTAATCATCCCTTGCAAGGCGGCGAAACATCACCTCGTCAAAATGAATTTTGGCAGAAAACAAAGGAAGAACTCGATATGAACGCTGTCGCAGCCAGTAAGAGCACCCCTAGAGGGTCCAGGAACGACCTAAAATGCAATTGCTGCAACCGAAGGTATGCCTACAGATGCTGCCCGGCATACGGAAAAGTATGTTATTTGTGTAATGGCCGCAACAACTTCGCGTCTTGTTGCAGTGAGAAAGAGCGCGTGTATGAAGTGCAGCATCAGAGCGACGACTTCGAAGTACTGAATGTCGCCAGCAGCTGCGCAAGCAGAGAACGGGACTGGCGTGTGAACGCATGCAATGGTGGCAAGTACATCCCCTGTAAGGTGGACACATTATCGCAGGCCAATGTTCTGCCACTTTCAATGTTTCGCAAGCTCAAGACGACAACTCTGATGCCCAGTACCGCAGTTCTGAGATCATATGGCGGCAACACGATCAAGCAGATCGTCAAGTTTTCAGCGCTTATCGAGATTGGTGTTCGCAAGGCGTGCGCAGAATTTTTGTAGTAAAGAAGGACCACAGCACTATCTTGGGATTGGACACCAGCGAGAAGCTTGGAATCGTACAGCGGGCTGTTGACAGCGTGACGACGAACGACACTGAAGAAATTGTCAAGGAGTTTCCACGTCTTTTCCACGGAACAGGATGCGCCCCGTGAAACAAGATTGAGCTTCACAGGGATGCCATGCCAGTCGTCCAGCCAGCTCGGAGGGTTGCCTTGTCGCTGCGTGAGCCTCTACATACTGAATCGGACAGAATGGACAAGGAGGGCATCATCCAGAAGGTCAGCAGCCCCACAGATTGGGTGAGCCTCCTTGTCATTGTACTAAGGGAAGATGGCAATTTGCGGGTCTGCACGGACCCTAGGCGCATCAACGAAAACATCAAGAGGGAGCACTACCAAATGCCGCGCCGAGAGGATATTGAAGCAGACTTGGCAGCGCGAAGTTCTTTTCGCGGCTCGACGCAAATGCGGGATTTCATCAAATCGCATTAGACGAACAATCGTCGAAGATATGCACATTCGCGACGCCTTTCGTCCGGTATTGCTTTCTTCGTCTACCGTTCGGTATAGCGTCGGCGAGCGAAGTGTTTCAAAAGGCCCTTAACGAGGTTTTTGATGGTCTGGCCTGTGTACGCGTGTACGTAGACGATGTGTTAATTTGGGGAAGGACCAGGGCTGAGCATGATGAGAGGCTGCGCAGAGCATTAGAAACAGCTGACAAAGCAGGCCTTACCTTGAATGCATCCAAATGTCGCTTCGGTCAACAAGAAGTGCTCTTTTTGGGTGACATCATTAGCGACAAGGGTATTAGGCCAAATCCTGATCTTGTTGACGGTCTTTTGAGAATGCCAGGACCTCAGGACAAATTGGCTGTTCAAAGGCTACTGGGAGTAGTTAACTACTTCAGCAAGTACCTACCAGCTCTCTCACAGCGTACGTCTACTTTACGTTCTCTCATAAAACATGGTGCCATCTTTGTTTGGATATCAAACCACAAAAGCGAATGGCAGGCTATAGGCCGGAAATTAAGTAATGCCCCAGTGCTTGCTATATTTGATCCAAATCGGGAGACAAAGGTAAGTGCAGATGCCTCTCAAAGTGGGGTCGGCGCGGCACTTCTGCAACGTCATGGAGACTGCTGGCAGCCGGTAGCCTATGCGTCGAGAGCTTTACCAGAATCGGAGCAAAGATGTTCACAGATTGAAAAAGAGGCTTTGGCTGCAGTTTTTGGTTGTGAAAAAATCATTTTGTTTATGGCCGCACCATCACCCTCGAGAGTGATCACAGTCCGCTGATAGACATATTAAAAAAAGGCATAAGCGATATGCCACCCATAGTGCAACGATGTTTCTTGAGATTGATGAAATATGATTACACGCTGACGTACATTCCTGGTAAACAGGTGGCCCTTGCTGATATGCTGTCCCGGTCACCTGTTCCTGGAATCAAGGGAGCTGCAGGCACGAGTGACGTCGAGATCCATGCCGTCACGGTCGTATCGGCACTCGTAAGTGAAATGACAGCTAGAAAACTTGCACAGGAAACAGCTCTCGATCCATATCTTGGCACAGTGCTAAGAAAGCTTGCCAGGGGAGAGCCTCTCGATGGCCCCCTGAAACCGGTGGCCGCCGAGCTATCCGTAGTAAACGGAATACTATTGAAAGGCACTAAAGTGGTGATACCGACAAGCATGCGTAGCGACATGTTGAAACGGATCCACGCAGGCCATCTTGGCCAGGTAAAGTGTAAAGCTAGAGCAAGACAAATGGTTTACTGGCCGAATATAAACTCGGAAATTCAGTCCTTGATCGAAAGATGTCCAACTTGCAAGACATACGCTTATAAGCAGCCATCGGAGCCTTTAATATTGCAACCGAACGCCTACTCAGCCGTGGTACCATATCGGTGTCGATCTCTTTCAGTACTCGGGAAGACATTATTTGTGCGCCTATGACTTGATGTCCAATTTCCCTGAGGTGGAGCTACTAACGATACAACAGCCAGTACTGTCATCGGTAGACTGAGTGCAATATTTTCAATGTACGGCATACCTGTTGAGGTTTGTACTGATAATTGCCCACAGTTTAGCAGCCAAGAGTTCAAGATTTTCACAAAGCGTTACGACTTTAAGCATGTGAAATCAAGCCCGCAGTACCCGCAATCGAACGGGCTCGCAGAAAAGGGTGTACAAGTTGTAAAACGCATCCTAAAGAAAACAAAAGCTGCAAGAGAGTGTTTCTGGCTGGGCTTGTTGAATTACAGGGCGAGTCCTGTTGAAGATGGCCGGTCTCCGGGCGAATTCTTTGGAAGGAAGGCGGCTGCGCACACCATTGCCGGACTTCAATACAGTGTCAGCAACGCTCGTCAAGAAACACCGGCAGAGAAGTCGTCATAGGCGCACCCTACCTGGCCTCTGCGACAACGACGTGGTTCGCTTGAACTGGACACCATGGGCAACGAAAGCCAAAGTGATCGGATCAGCCGGGCCACGGTCCTTCTACGTACGCACAGAGACCAACACCATGCTGAGGCGCAACCGTCGGCACCTTCTGGCGACGAAGGAACCATATAGTGTTGGTTCATCAGACGACGAAGATTCTGCCAACAACCACATCCCATTTCAAGGCGAGGCGTCATCCACCACCGCAGCCTCACCCACGGAAGCTCAGCAGCCCCCGCCTCAACCACTGAGACGCAGTCAACGACAGACGCAGCCGCCAGAGCGTCTGGGTTATGACCAGCAGTTCCAGCAGAGAAGCCAGCGGCATTAATTTCGTCAACTGTTTGGAAGGCGATGTATCATATCTGATGAAAGCACATGTGCTATCTACATGCATGATTGCCTCGTGCGTACTCCTGACCTCACCTTTGCTAACCCTTTCTACCTTCGGCTAAAACTACCAACGCAGAATAAACGATGGGGTGGACTTGTTTCTCGACAACCCAGCTATCCAGTCTGTTCATTCAACACACGAACGAAAGATCTACTCATGACATCTCTCATAATGTTAAGGTGGTTATGGGACGCTAAACTCCACACAGGCTCACACAAGCAATGTTTGACAGAAAGATAACAATGTTTCACAATCAGAGAAAGGCGCTAGAAAGCTAGTTTAATCATTTTCACGCCCTGGAAGGCTATTCAAAATTTTCGTTTCGCGACAACTTCAACTACATTACAAGCCATCACCATTTTTCAATGAAAAATAGTTCAGATAATGTTCAACTAAAAAAAAGGCGCCTTTATTCTGACAATATACGTTGTGGTCGAAATTTTTTTACCCTTCCACTACGGCGTCTCTCATATTCATTTGGTGGTTTTAGGACGTTACACCCTACATATGAATCAATCAAATAAATAATATGCGTTGTTTTTAACAAAACTCCTGTCTTCGTAAAGCACGGTTTGCGTGATCGCGTGCAAGAAATGCGTTTGTTTCGGGGATTCATAGCCCTTTTTAACTTCGCCGTGTGCATCCCGATGCAACTAAGGAACGTTAACAGAAGTATTAGGCAAACAAAAAAGGAAAAAAACAAGGCTTTGTAAATTGTTTATCTCTTCTGTCTTTCATCACCACGTGTTACCCGGAAAAACTTGGGTTAGGTTATTATTATCATTCTTCCGGCCAAGACTGTGGTGTGTCGCTTTTATAAACACGTCTTTTGTGTTCGAGGCTTTTATGTTACAAAGTCCACTGCTGCAAGACATATTTGTTCTCATAATCAATCAGAACCTCTGAAACTAAACATGAGTAGCGGATGTGCAAACAAAAACCTATGTGGCTTAATTAAATTACATAACAACGTGTGCCAGAACGTTACATAAATTTCGCTATAATAAGCTACAGGCAACAGCGGCTTCACTATTCGGCCTCTGAATGTTATAAACCCAGCAGCTGAGTTTCAAAAGGGCCGGACGCTAAAAGTGCTCCCATATGAAGTTGGTGCTACATTAATTGCGTGGTTGATTACACGACCGGTCGATGCAACCCCTAATACACGCGCCGCATTTCTCGCTGATCACATTCATCACTCATGGATACAAGCAAATAACAAAAAGCCATTGTGGCGGAGGTACCACAAGTAAAGTATTTGTACTTTTTACAATAAGAGAAGCGTATTTTTCGAACAGAAGTGAGGTGTGCTATCATAATTCTACGGCCCCTTTATAACGTGAGAAAGATCAAATGCATTTGGGTCATCATACAAAAACCTATTTCTCCACCTTTTCTTCGGCTTTAACGTCTAGAACTATATACAAAATTGTTATACTTTAAAGCATTTTAGTTACGCAATGTTTTAGCGGTGCGTAACCTAATATAACTGGCGATAAGTTATTGCGTCATCATTTAGGTCGTTTTACGGCACATTTATCATACCAGTAAATGGGATCTATATTAGTAATAGTGGTATACGATATTTTCTAATGCTCAACGCTTATCTATGAAGTAAAGACTTCATAATCAGCTAAACCGAGACGTCAGTGCATTCGTTCAATTTAAATAAAAATGTCGTCAACCAAGATGAGGGTCGTCAGCTGTGTAAGTACTTGTTAAAAACATGTTGGAAGTAGTTAATTATTTCCTACTCCTAGGTTTTCGCTTACGTACCTTGCAGTGGAGGTTCTGTTCGAAGACACAGCTATACGAAAACTTGATCTCTGTTTATTCATAAACTTTGTTATGATGATTTATATATTTCCGTTGTGCGTCACATTTAAAGATGAAGTACAAAATAAACTGCTGCAGTCATTCTCAATGACATCTCTGTACTTTTATTTTCCCCGTCTTTACGGGAAGCTATCTCTTTTTGTTTCAGCTTTCGAGCGTTTTACGGTTGAATTGAATGAATCAATCTATTAGCTTTTCAACGTAATGATGGGAGATTGCGTCAACATTGTTTAGATTTCAGGCACAGCACTCATTCGATAGAAGTGCGGGGGAGTGCACAAAGAAATGAGCCCACCGGTTGTGTGTCACCACACTCACCTTCGTGCTTTTCTTTTATCATTTCCCTAATTGCCATTTATGTCTTTTAAGAGGCCTAGCATCAGCCAATGAGGAAACCCAAGCACGCGGAAAGAAACCCTCCCCAGGGGCGTATAGAGTGTCATCGCACAGGCGTTTTGCGGGGACACGCAAGGGCGTTGGCTCGCACCACCTAGGCACGTCCTTGACGCGCATCTATAGTTATATGTGACATGAAACGGCGCGATACTGATATTCTGATGAGACGATGTACGCACATGACACCTCATTATGCCTCCGCATTCCTTCACATTCCAGTCGCTACACTGTGCCACGCCTTGTGGCGCTTCTACGTGTAGAACTTTGTCTGACCTTGGACTATCGCTGGTGGTTGGATAATGCAGGGTAATATATGCCACTCCAAACGACCTCTCCCTGCAGTATTCTGGGTCGATTAGGCTGCCAACAATGACCATGTGAGGAAGTGAAGCGCGCACATAAATGGGAGCAGGAGAGAGAGTAGGCCTTGGAGATTGCCAGTTCTGGATTCGCTCACCACGACAGAAGGTGATCACTTTATTTGAAAGCGTTCACTTTCAACTGATATATTAAGTGAAAATCTACAAAGTTGCTCCTACTTGATCAACGACAAAAAATTGTGGCTGATCCCTCTTTTTAGGAGTCGGTGTAACACGAAAATGAAAAGTTCCTTCAAATAGGTAGCTAACCATTTATTGTGCATTCTTCCGCCACGAAGCTGAAGGAATGAATGCTAGAGCAGGAAATAGCAAAGTCACGCGAAGAACGGCTTTAAACTTGCAGAGTGCATTCGAAGCAGAAACCAGGCAGAAAATGAGCATAAGCAGGATGAAGGCGGAACAACTGTCACAGCTCAACAGTGAAAGTGCTGTTAAACAGAAAAAGGCGCACGAACACAACCGTGCTAGTATGCACTGGACAAGCGTGAACAACTGTCACAATTCACACATTGTCAGTGTGAGCAGTGCACTTCTTTTATAAATGCAGCCAGGGTATCGAGAAAAGTGGCCTTCGTGTTTTACGAATCATGAGTCTGATATGATAAGCACGCAGAGAGACAGCGCTCCATGGAGGCAGCACTTTCCGAAACGCGAGAGATGACGAGCAGGCCTAACGCACGCTCTTCCCACCCTCTCGCGGCTGATGACAAAAACGCGCTGAAGCTGCCGAGTTATGAGGCAACGAAGGCATTGCTTGAGGACTGCCAAATCATTTGTCTTGTATATAAATGACTTGTCGTTAGCACTGGCGATAAAGTATATTTGTGGCTTTGTGGTTAGAATCGCACTCTGCTGTTGGAGTTCGCTGGTTCGATACCCAGTGACTTTCCATACCGTTTTTAGATGTGAAGCAGCTCAGCGTCGACCCGAACCCAATATGCAGCATGACCCCCCTTAATTCACATGCTCGTCCACTCCACATCTCTCTCCTCTAGCATTGCTACAGGAGAGAGAGCACAACACTCCGTTGAACATGCGCGTCCCCTCCACCTCTATTCTTTCCAATGCTCCCACTCAATAGGCTCGCAATGCGGACACAGGCAGCATCTGCTAGCAAGCTGAATGAGTGGAAAAACTGACTGATCGTGCTGGAGAACCATTCACCGGGCACTTCGTACACAGGGTGTTTAAAGAAATGGGTCCAATATCATTTAAAAATCAGTAAAGGGCGCTATTTGCTCATTGTCTGCACAGTTGCTGTTCCTGTAGCGGCAGGCATCTTAAGAGGGTTGAAGACAATATTTGAAACTGCAATAAGAATGTTATATATTTAAATTTTTATTTAGTGGAGTCAGGCAGTTAAGTCGAAAGGAAGTATTGAAGTCCTTTATTCGAAGAACCATTGCCGCTTTATGATTTCGGGAAAGTGGCCTCTAATATTAACTGTGAAATAATAAACTTCTCCTAACATCTGCGGTGAAACCGAAACCTAAACGCGTCAAAAGCGCGACTGCCATAATCGTCCGAAACACCCGAAATGAGGAAGCGTTGTTATCTCAACCATCAACTGACTTATTAGTGTGCGTGTGTGTACTGCACTTGCAATTACAGCACGGATAACGCACATATGTTAAAAAATTAGGGAGAACTGCAGCGCTGTAACCACTGTTTCGAACAGTGACATTATTGTAGCCGGCTGCTTCTTGCGCTCATCGGTCATTTGGTTTTGGTTTCGCTGCAGATCTTTGGAGAATTTCAATTATTCGCCAATATTGCTAGAAACGACTTTCACGAAGTCTAAAAACGGCAAGCGGTTCTTCGCATGGATTGCTTCGATTCGCCCATTTCATTTAGCAGCCTAACTCCACTAATTGAAAAGGTAATTATTTTAACATTTCTATTTACTGTTCAAAGTGATGCCTTCGGCGCTCTTACGATGCCTGCCGCTACAGAAAAAGCAAGTGTGAAGACAGTGAGCAAATGTGTGTTTAGAAAACGTGGTTAACGATTTAGAGTACATGTATACTCTACTATGGGAAAGCGAAAATCCGTGCCGTGGGCCTCACAGAGCACGGACCATTCCACAGCATAAGCGTAGTGCCTTTTGTTGATTTCTAAAGAATAATGGACTCATTTTTTGAAATACACAATATATAACCACTGGATCTGGACCACCAAGGTAGTGCCAGTGGGATAATTCTTCTGTGTGCTGTTGAACAATAAAAATTCGCAGCATGCAGTGTTGGCTAACAGCGGACTGCGATTATCTGTGTCCGATTGTGTCTTCTCTCTCACATCGCCCATTGGTAGCGATTGACGTGTTTCAGTGGGAAACACCGGTTGATCACTGCGTGCTTTGTGCCTCCCCAGGATTCTCTCTTGCGCCACGCGGCGATTGCGGCCGTGTACGCGATGCTGCCAATGTGAGCGTTAGCGCACCATGCTCCGCATCTAAACATTGTTTCCTTTAGCGGGAGGTATTGTATTTTTTTATTTGCGATTTCTTAGTATATATCTTAAGACGTGACTAGCGTGTCGGAAAGACGTCAGCAGAGCTATGGTGGATCCCTGCATAAAACACTTACATGTTAAAAATATACTTATCACTAGAGACACAATTACAATGGTTCACACACATGACCTGCAACTCAGATGGAAGTACGGTTATCCAATAACGGTCACCACCGAAGAAAGACAGCAGCAAGATGATGCGAGTCACTTCTTTAGTTAAGCCTCTGAAGCTCCCTACTCCAGTGTAAATAAAGTCGGCGAGGTATACAACTCTTCGAATTCTGGTAGGGATACAACTCGCAGGCGTGAACAGCGGCTCACCTTGCGACGCATGCGCATTGCATCCACCACACCACTAAGGCTTGTGGTGCGCTATTCTGAATCTCCTTGAGGAATAAATAAAAGAAATAAGAATATCTCACTTGTGTGAGCTTCGTTCTGTCACAAATAGATCCAAGTATAAAATAGAGAGAAATTTTTACATTTCACGTTAGAAATATGGTTGCTGTTGTGGAACTACATTACCTGCCGGTAGAATGCACGCTATTCGAACATAGAGAAAATTATTTGACTCTGTATCCTTCGCTTCGATACCCAGAAAAGTTGTCGCCTAGTATCGAGAGAGGCATTGGCCGAAAGGGCCTACTTGAGAGACGCCACTGCTGTGATCGTTTTGACGCCACAGATGTATAGAAAAAATGTTTAACGATTTCGAGTATTTCATACGCAACTATGAGAGAGCACTAAGCCGTCCCGCTTCACATAGGATGCGTGCGTTCGCGTTGCTGCGAAGTAGTTGTGGAATACAGCAGCTTTGCTTTCGGCGACACCACTTGCATCGTCCCCCATAGCTGCATAGGTTATTAGTCGCCACTTTACAATGCTATTTAGACACGAGAGTACCACCGTGGGCCCCGAATCATAGTTTGCTTGCCCGTATTATCAGGTTACCGCTTCTTTAAGCACATTCAAAACAAAAGGAAGCACGCAAAGTGTTCAACGCAAAAGCACAGGAAATGCGGTCAGGCCCCGAAAGCTCTCAAGTTTAAGTGATCACGTGTAGAAGGCGAAAAAAATCAACCGCGGCGCGTCCTGCAGCTTCAAACACCAGCAGTAGATCTGCTGACCCTTCTGTTATGCCACGCATATGTGCGCCGTCATTCGCGCTATTGCACTTTGTTGTGGGGGCGCCCTCGTCGGGGCCAAGTTTGAATTCAAAAATCGTCGAATACTACATCTTTGCTTGCCGCTACACATAAACAATTTGTTCCTATAGCAAGTAGTTTTTCTTGAACATGTGCTGTGTCATCCATATTTTGTAATAATTTTTGCTTCAGCTGAGTCGTAGTCAGCAGCAGCCTATCGACATCATTATCCTCATTTCGAAATATACAGCGGCCAACGGTAGCGATGGCAGGTAACGGCTCGCGGTACGTTCAGATGTCTCTCGCACTGTTTCGTTTCGCTGTAAATATTTAGAGCCACTGCCGGTCGACACACTCTCTTTCGCTCTGTTTATTTTGACTCGTTCAAATGCTTTCCCGAAAAGAATTCGAGTGACTTCCGCGGAACGAAGCGACCGTTGATGCTTTCATCGAACGAGCACCCGTTGCAAGCCCGAGAATCATGGGCTGGTGAGGAGAAATCACTTCAGCCTTTTTAAGGACGGTTGCTTAGGGGGCTAGATGGTTCATTTCAACTTGTGTAGTTTTTTTTGCCAATTACTGCGTAGGCGTCACACGGCGGCAGCGCATTGCAATATTAAGCATAAAAAATTTTAACGTGCCAATGTCTCCGGAAAAACGTGCGTTATTTGCGGCATGGCTTCACGTGTGAACGAGTCGCTGACTCACTAGATAATTTTGAAGTTACATCGTGAGGTAACACAAACCAGGCTGTTGCAATGAAAGAAGGCAAATACTTCCCTGTCACATCGCATGTGTCTTCGTAGCTAGCCCATATATTAGTGCAAAAAACCTACTAGTTAATAGCTTACCGCAGTCGCACTTGAGAGGCATCACATAATTATGGTCGTGGTTTTGCTATAGTGTGACAAAGAAAGCGTCACCTAAGTCAGAAATACTTTTTCTGCCACAGCCTGCTGGCCTACTTGACATGGAAGCAGCTGTGTACAATGGGCAAGGCAGCTGCTACATGAAATGCTTTGTGAAAAAGCAGCCCCGAGTGACTCATGTGCTATGAGGTACCAATACATAAATGTATAAAATAGTGCTGTTAATTAGTTAGGTGAGTTTATTAGTTTACTCTGGAAGATTTCATGCATTGAAACTGCTTATCAATATCTCGTGATGCTACTTGTTTTTCTAGGCTGCCATGCAACGACAGCATAACTATTCCCGAATGTCCACTCTACAAGCACGTGAAAACATCTGAACGTCACAACAACAGGTCATCTCGAACCTCACACATGCGACGCTGTATTTGTAAATGTTTTACCACGCATATCGTGGTGGGGTGCGGCCGATAGGCTATAAACATTGGCTGTCTACCATGACACAGAATCTACTGCTCAATAACGTTGAATCTGAAGCACTATTTGCTAGAGTGTGTGACACTGCTGAGCTCAACAACACAGCTTTAATCCCAGCCACAGTGCCCATATTTCGATGGGAGTCAAAGGCTAAAACGCTCGTGTGCTGAAGGGTTTGTTCGATTCACTTGAACCACATGAGCCATTTTACGAGGCACTGTACCTTGCCATTCGTTTCAGTGGTGCAGCAGAGGCATCCTCTAAACCATGCTATTCGTTTCAAAAGGCGCAGGAGAGGTATATTACTAAAGCTAGTACATGATTTTCCTGTACCTCCAACTCTGACGGTGCTGCTTTGGTGCAGCCGCACGCACAGCTTAACAAACGACATAGCATTAGACGTAGGTGCCCTACCCGCTTCTACAAATGCAGCGTGTTTTGCCAAAATGTTTGCACCTCAATAAATTAAGTACACAGAAATGAGGATTCTACCTTGTCATTCACTTGTGATGTCGCACTGATGAACTCGTGCTGCACAAGTTCTTAAGTTCTTGTGCACAGCTGTGAACCAGCTCCCATAGGTGCAGGTGAACCATACTGACCCTTAAAAAACAGAAGCTTCAAAATATGAAAACTCTGTGAACACGAGGTGTCACAGCAAACGTTTCGACAAGCAGCCTTGTCTCCTGAAAGACTGCAATGTCATTTGTTTCAACTCCTCAAAGCCAAAGTCAATCTAGTTTTGCCCACTATGAACGACTAAATATCACTTTATGGTTGGCATGTAAATCGTCAGAAATAATTATTTGCATACAAAATGAACACCTGCGTAGTAATGGGCTATAACAGGATTTTCGACATTTTGTTGTGCCTGTGAGATAGTTTTCAAACTACATCCAGAACTGTTTTGTCCTAATTAACTGTGCTTAGCTCACACAAGTTTACAAAAAATAGGCGCAAAGCTCATAAGGCTGCGCTCAATCACATTAGCTTTGCACATGTGTTCAATGGGCTCCTAAAATAATAAATCATAAGGGTGATGAGCACTTGCAGCATCCGCATCCTCATACACGTGAATGCTGTCAGTGATGAGTAAAATTGTGTTCAGTGAATGTGGTACTGTTTTTTTTTCTTATAGCAGAGAAATGTCCCAGATTTTTTTGAGCACATCTGCTTCTGTTTAACATAAGTTGTCATAGCTATAGTGTCTATCACTATGAAGTGAAATTCAGTGCACTACTGTCACGAAATTATTCTAGAAAATCGCTCAGGTAGTTGAAACATCAATGATCTTGACTTACCAACAGCCACACTGCAAGATAGTACGTACTTCAAGTCCAAACCTCTAAAAGTAGCAGGTAGAAAACAACTTCAGCTTTGAAGCACAAGTATACTGAAAAAAGTAAAGACAGTAACAATTGTGTAATTAATGTGACCTTCCTTGATCCAGTATTTGGACAGATTCACATCATGTGCCACCAATTGATTTTAGGTGTGCTTGCTTGCAAGAGAGTACTCAAGTTCTATCGATATGTCTATGCGAAAAATACATGGTGCTCAGAGCTGAGCAGTTGTTTAGTGTACTGTAAGAATACCAGCAAAGTTGTACAAACAGCAAAAATGTACAATGCATGCCTAAAGCTTATTTTCAGAGAATTGGGCTTTTTCGATCTGTAAGCACACACCTCCTAACTCTGTTCCCTTAGCATACATGTTAACTGCAGATGCAGTAGATGGGTCATTACTTGCGACGAGAAATTCGAGGTGTAGTATCTGTGTAACTTAACTATAACAATAACTATAACAAACCTGAAATACTTTTATACCCATCACAAAACATATATTACCTATGATATGGGCTAACGGCTGAGAATTAAAACTAGTGCCTACCCGGTCGACATCACGCGACATTGCACAAGTGCATGTGAAGTACTCACTGTAGCGTTGCAGAGCGCGAGTTTCAGAACTGCACGCATCCAGGATGATTTATTTGACAAATTTAGCGAAACTACATTGCTCTCACTGGGTGAGCTATCTATTGGCAGTGTGGAAATTTCCTTCCTGATGCGACATCATGCATTCATTTCACTTCAAGATCAACACTACTTGTCAAGCGCTATATTTGACCGCAGAATCTGACCCTTGATCTGAAGCCACGCTAGTTAATGTAGAATGCCGTAAACAACGAGAGTGACGTTCATTCAGCGATCTCGATGTTCAGTTATATGCATATGCTTGTCAGCGTTTAAGAGTCTTTGATGATACGCTGAAAGTTTTTGATACGTATGATTGACTTGTTTTGTTCGGACTCGGCCGTATACATTGGTTGTACCGGCTTGGACACTCACAATGAACGATGCAAACCTGACTTGATTGACGTTGTTTTTCCAGTCGAGGCCAGTGAGATCCCCTGGCGACAATTACACACGCGAACACCTGATTTAGCAACAAGTAAAAAAGAGCAAATTACCAGAGGAAGCCAGCAGCGCGAACCAGCAGTGAGCCCCCCTTCCCCCGCCTGCAGCAAAAAAAAATGCGTCTGTTTAATGATGATGGTAGTACTACCAGTGCCATCTCGCCTCACGGTATTGCAGTTCAGGTACGCCATCGCTACCTATTTGCATGTTATTTTTATACAACAGCTCAAAGGCAGAGTTTCCGTTCTCTAAAGTGGTAGGTGCGCTGTGATGCTGTGTTCTTGCAGAGAACACAAGCCGGCATCCTATGAATGACGTCATCACGTATATGGCACCACGATATGTCCTCGAGGTCAATAATGAACATGGCGTGCTGAGTGACATGCCCCGAGCAAGGGGAGCTTTCGTGCTAAAAGCAGCTGGTTCTCGCCTTCATGTGATGTTATCTGGAGTATAACGTCCCCAAGACCATAGTATGAAGATGAGAGAAGCCTTAGTGGAGAGCTTCAGAAATTTTAACCAGGTGGTGTTCTTTATATAGCACTAAATGCAAGTGCACGGGCCTCAAACATTCTCCCTTCGATCGCAAGTGACCCGCCGCAGCCGGGATTTTATCTCCGCAACATTCGGGTTAGCAGTCGAGTGTTATAACCACTAGACCACCGCAGCGGGGTTTCCTGCCTTTATGTCACCATGCGAGAATACATAATAGACCACGAATTTTCTTAGCATCAGCTTATGCTTACTTTATTGCAACAAATGAGACTGCCACCACGCTTCTTTAATGTTTCTTCAATACTCATATATCGTCCGCAATTACGATAATCATTCATAATCAGGTTTTATGACACAAAATAGCGGTACAATTCTCAGAAACGACGTAGTCGAACGCTTCGGAAAGTTTTGGCGCTAGGGCCAGCGCGGTAGTCTAGTGCCTAAGGTACTCGTCTGCTTACCCGCAGGTCGTGAGTTAGAATCGCAGCTGCAGCGGCTGTATAATCAATGAAGGTGAAAATGCTGTAGGTTCATGTGCTCAGATTTGGATGCACGTTAAAGAACTTCAGGTGGTCAAAATTTCTGGATCCATCCACTACGGCGTCTCCCGTAATCACATGATGGTTTTGGGACGTTAAACCACATATTGATCAATCAGTCAGTCAATCAACCAAGTTTGATAGCTTGAATTTTTTACTGTGCACCTCTTTTGCCTAAACTATGCGTGCGATTGAGGGAAGTGGCAGATCCAAATGCGGCGGTTGAAGAAATGCCTATGTAGTAGATGGAGGAACTGTCGGTATAAGAGCAATAGTCGAATACAGTTGTCAAGAATTCCATGAATTGGGAAATAAAAAATGAAGCTATTCGCAAAAGCCTTTCAGTTGAGCGAATGTCTTGAGTTAGGAGTGTATGGTGCTGAAATGAGCTGTAGACGAATCACGCCGAAAACAAGGCCAAGGTCGGCTGGTCAATTTCTACATAATTACCGTACAGATCAAAAAAATGTGCGAATAATAAAGCTCCCACGTCCATGTGTTGTGTCGGCTTACTCTAAGTACTCTAAATCCATAAACATTTTTATAAACATAAATTTTGTAAACATATAAAATGAACTAATGTAGAGGTGTCGGCTGTCCCATAGTAGAGGACTATTAGTTTCAATTCGTCCACACACGAGTAAGGCCACTAAAGCAAGTATATCGTCTAACACGCACTTTATTATAACTGAGGCAGTGTAAAGTGGAAGTGGAAGACTCCCAGGTTCATTAAAAATTTCAGCAAGAAAAAGCTCCGCAAATTTTGACAGTCGACAAAGACTCTAAAAAATAGCAGATCCCACGTACAGTGGGAATCGATGATATGCGAAGCACGAATGAGAAATATTGATATGTCACTTTAAAATCGGCACAATGTTGCGAGGTGGAGGTAAACGATGTCGTACATGACTTTCATGGGATGATTATCATGTTTGTATGTGTCGTTTACCTTCGTCATCTATTCACGTCACGTGATACCAAATTCAGTATATGTGGAGCAAGCGAAACGATCACGAGCGCGCTGTGAGCATGGTATGTTGTGATGTTCTTACATGACACCTGTGTCAAGATTATCATGTTTGCACCAGTCATATACTTTCGTCATTCATTGACGTCACTTAACACAAAATTTGGTATATGTGGAGCTAGCAAAACGGCCGCGAGCGCATCATGAAGCGCCCAATACACTCCACTGTAGCGTCGACGCGTGCGCACGCTGGGCAAAGCGATACTACGTTAGCAAAACGCCAGCACTCCTTAGTCTTACGCCAGGTGCAACCAGCCTCCGTCGGCGGGACCCGACGGCAACCGGCGCGAAATGCACCAAGCTGCATTTCGCGCCGATGCCATAGAGTAACATTACTCTATGCCGATGCGTTACCCAGACAACATTGCGTCTCCCTGTTTTCGTGATAGAGGGACGCCGGACGCGCTGAAACGCGCATGGATGAAAGCAACGCATCGCGGCGTCCCTGTGAGTATATAGCAGAACCACCGCCTGGCGTGGCAACGTCGGCGTGACGCGACGAAATGAACGCCGGTGAGCACGCGCACCGAGTCACGTCAAAATATATTGGCGCCTTGACTGTGGCATGTGGAGCTAGCAAAACGGCCGCGAGCGCATCATGAAGCGCCCAATACACTCCATTGTAGCGTCGACGTGCACGCACGCTGGCCACAGCGATACTACGTGTTCTCACATGACGCTACTATGTTCTCACATGACGATACTATGTTCTCACATGACTCATCTCATGATTATTATGTTTGCACCAGTCACATACCTTCTTCATCCATTGGCGTCACGTAATACCAAATTTGGCGTGTATGAAGCTAGCGAAAATGCCTCGAGTGCATCATGAGTGTGGCATGTAGTCATGTTCTAACATTACACGCATGTCGTGATTATCATGATTAGATGTGTCATTTACCTATGTCGTCCGTTCGCGTCACATAATAGCGAGTTTGGTACATGTGAAGCGAGCGTAACGGCCGTGAGCGCATCATGAGCGTAGCAAGTAGTCATGTATTTACATGACACGCATCTCATGTTTATCATGTTTGCACTCGTATCATACCTTCATCATCCATTCAGGTCCCGTCAAACAAAATTTGGTATAAGTGAAGCTAGCGAAACGGCCGCCATCAGCATCATGACCGCAGCATGTAGTCATGTTGTTACATGAGACGCATCTCATGATTATCATATTTGAAGCAGTCGCTTACCATCGTCATCCATTCACGTACCGTAATACCAAATTTGGTATATGTGACGCTAGTGAAACGGCCACGAGCACGTCATCAGCATGGTATGTAATCATGTTGTTACATGACACACAGGTCATGATTTTAATGTTATGGTCTGCGCTTGTGTTCGCCATGCAATAATGTCATACCATACCAGTTTTGCAACATGCCTTGTAAACGAAACCACCGCAAGAGCTGCAGCACCGTGAATTGTAATTCATATCATTCATGGCATACTTATCCTTATTTTCATGTTATGTCTAAACAAGTATGTTCTTCATACAGTCATGTTATGCCATACCAAGTTTGGTATCGATACCATTATCCAAACGGCCAGGAGAGCTAAAAGTCATCGGTGGCTAGATAGATAGATAGATAGATAGATAGATAGATAGATAGATAGATAGATAGATAGATAGATAGATAGATAGATAGATAGATAGATAGATAGATAGATAGATAGATAGATACGCTCAATGTCACCGAAGTTCGCTGAGAAATGCTTCGCATTTAAAAAAATTCCCAAGCATTTCCCCGAGGGTGAACATGGTTAAGTGCGAATGCACGGGGTGATGCTATGAGGGGTATTTATTAATTCGCACTATTATATTTATTAATCACACTATGGTGCCTTTATGGTGTAATGGTTCCTGGGAATCGCAATTTGATCACACGGGGTAGTTTACGTTAACTAACTGGCGAATGCCAACGGATTTTAACTTTACTCCCCCTCATAGCATCACCCCGTGCATTCGCACTTAACCATGTTCACCCTCGGGGAAATGCTTGGGAGTTTTATTACTGATGATGATTATTAAAGTGTGATCAATGAGTTTAAGTGTTGTTTGTCACGAAGCATTTGTCCACAGATACATTATATAAGAAGTATTATTTATTTACACTTCACGACGCGTCCGGACGAGCAAAGTCCACGGCTCGCAACCTCTCCCGCGTGGCACGTTCACTGGCTCGAACGGCTTCAGGAACGCCCACTCGCCGTTGACGATTGCGAGCGGCGTCTTGACGCTGGTCTTCATCGCCCTTCTCCGCCTGACGCTTGCGTTGTCGTTCCGCTTCTTGGGCCGCGTTCGCGGCTCAATGCTGACGCCTCATCTCGGCCTCGCGAGCGCGCAGTTCACCATCCAGCTGCACGCTTCGCCCACTTGTCCTGAGCGCGAAGTTCGGCATCTTCTGCACGCTTCGCCCGCTTGTCCTCGGCCTCGCGAGCGCGCAGTTCGGCATCCGCTGCACGCTTCGCCCGCTTACGTTCGGTTTCACGAGCCCTTCGCAGCGCCGCCTTGTCTTCCAACGTCGGCAAAACCACCGCGGTACTGTCACCTCCAACGACGGGTGCAGTGCTGGCATTCGGTTGTACTACATTTGTTGTTGATGGTAGCGTTGCCTCCGGGACATCCATCGCACGACCCGCTCTCGACGGGAGACTGAGAGAGAAGGCGGGCGCGCGACAGAGAGGGGTGCGCGCGCAGCTGCAGCGAGCGAGGAGAGCGGAGGAGCGAGTGAAGGAGGAGGAGTATAAGGCACGTTACTGACACCGATATCAGCGTCGCGTCCGTGGCTTACTCGGTAGAGCGTCGCACTGCGGCCCGCCAAGTCCTCTTTCTTTTAAAGATAGAGAGAAGACTGCGGACGCCGCCGATGGCGGTGAATGGTTTGGGGTCGCTTATAAAGTGTATACACACCTAAAACTGTTTCAAACCATGCATTTTATCTCGCCTAACATGGCTGCTAAATTCTTAGGCACTGCGGGCTCGTTGTTCTGGTAACTTATTGCACAATCAGAAAATTTATGGAATATTCACCAAGTGATTAGTAATGAGTGGGCGAAGCAGTGAGATCATTCTGTGGCACCGTATATCACCTGTGACGTTGACCACTCTCGCATGTGAATGAGTGACGAAATGTATATTTACATATCATGTTCATTGGTTGTAAATGCAATGTTGTCTAATATTTGTACAACTTCCGCCGCAATCCAGAAGGCGCTTTCAACGCGTCTAAATTTTGTTCCCATTCGCTCTATGGACATGTCACTCCACTGCTACCGTGTTACTCGAGTTGAGTGTTCGCGCGCAACATGTTGCTTCGTCTTAGGTAGGGCTCGCGGAGCTTGCACTTACGTTTAAATGGTCATGCTGCCCGTTTTGACAAATCCGAGCTTACAGTATGCACCCGCAACAAAGGTTGCCCGACTCAGCTGGAATTCGTGAACTGTGAGCCGTTCATTGAACTTGAACTGTATTTTCGAACAAGTCTTTCATGGCTAATTGTGCACGAATCAGTTTGTATTTACTTTGCGAGCCCTAACTAGAGCATTAGTTCATGCGCTTCATGACAAACAACACCTAAATTCATTAATTATACTTTATACATCATCATCAATAATAAAACTCCCAAGCATTTCCCCGAGGCTGAACATGGTTAAGTGCGAATGCACGGGGTGATGCTATGAGGGGGAGAAACGTTAAAATCCGTTGGCATTCGTCAGTGAGTTAACGTAAACTCCCCCGTGTGATGAAGTTCCCCGTGTGATGAAACTCCCCCGTGTGATGAAAAAAAAAAACGCATGGGCCACTTGAATATAGCGGAGCTGCCATGGCGCCTCTAGTGGTCTGCTCCGGAAGCTATGGCCAGCTGTTGCGTATGTGCAGTCGAGAAGTCTATGGCGCAGGAAGGTAACGGGCTCTACCATGAGCTGCATCACATTTAAAAACGAAATTAAAAAAAAGCACCACCCATGCCTCCATACAGATGGTTAACAAGCGAAAAGTAAAACGTGTGCCCCCGGTGTTTACCATAGGGTTCACGTGATGTCGCTCTGAAGCTTTTCACAATTATTGGTCCAATTATTGGCTAAGCAAACGTCTAGCTTCGGTTTAGCACAATCTCTATTTAAAATTCCTCACATTTTGCTTCGGTTGACCTTGGTCATGCTGGAATAATGAGAGGTTAAACGTGTTTCGCAATGCGTTAATCACAGTGGTTGTTGTTGAACCACACTTGGTCAGAGACGTCACCGCGGAAGCCAATGTGCCGCTGTAGGAAACTGTCACCTAAAGTGGGTGTTCTCCACGACTAACGCACTCCCGCCATCGTCGCAATGACGCCACAACGCCGCGTTGTTGCAAGCGCTTGACATAGCGAACTAACTTGGCGGCCGGGTTTTCATGATCTGTCCGTCACTTGCACTTTCATTCGCATTCACGATTTAGCAGGGCTTGAAAGGCTGCCAGGTCATCGGCACGCAACTGTTGCGGGCACTCGGCCTGCCTGGCCTGTTTTATGGGTGAAGCTTGTAAAGCCGTGGGTCGTGCGTCCGCGATGTATGTAGTAGTGGTATTAGTCGTAGGGGTAAATACAAGTATGAAAATGGTGGCGTCCTAGCAATGTACTGTCTGTTTCCTACTAATGTCCTACATTACCTTTATGGTTCCTCGTCCCATATGTTGCCTGCAGGACACTACTTTGTTTTTGAAATCCTTCCTCTTATTGTGGAAGGATTCTTTCTTGTTACCTCTGAGATGTGTCCTTTGTGTTTACTGCAGGACGTTACCTGGCAGCGAACTATTTGTTACCTGCAAATGCACCTTAGTTCGTAATTATTTATTATTAAGTGTTTATTTCATTGAAGTATATCTGTCTTCATTTTTTCCACTGTTCACTTACATTTTGCATCAAAACACTTGTCCTTGCAACTTTCTATCTGGTTGTTGTAGTTACTTTTTTATATAACAGCTATAAATATATTCTCATATTGATGTCTTTTTACACAAACGCAACTATGTGGAAAAGAATGGTAATAAAGTTGGACTGAAGCTTCAAATCTTCTATATCTTCGTTCCGCGCACGCTATATATTGTATTTGCTTTTGTATGTGCTCTTAAGATGAAGATAGCTTGGCAGTATACTCTGAAGACCATTTTTTTCCTTCGTCTACAATTTATCGGCGCCCTGTGTGACGAGCACAGCGACTTTGTATTGTTACCACAAAGCTTGTTTTGAACGAAAAACGCCTGGGAGCGCAAACTCAGACGCGTAAATGCCGCGTGCCAGCGAATGGTTGTGCCCTCTGGCGGCTGTGTGATAAAATCTTTCAGCTTTGCCGCCTCGTTCATGACCCTAAAAACATCTTACTAGCCACTATACTTGTGCTTGTGGGGGCATTGGGGTGCTTCGCGTAGGTTGGTTTTGCGTCAATTTTTACCGTGTTTTGAGGTGTGCTTGCGCTCTGTGTTTGTTTTGCTTTTTTATGTTCTGACGGAACTGCTTATTACGAAAATCAGCTATACTCAAGCGAGAACGTGTGGCGTCGTATTTTGGAGCACTCGCCAGGTATGTACCACATTTCTACCGTCAGTGCTTTGTTAACACGGAGAGCGTGATAACCATGGTGCACTACGTTTTTCGTAACATGTGGACGATAAGTGAAGTTTGTTAACGCAGCGAACCTGTTTGCGTGTACTTTTTCAGCAGGATGAAAACAAATTTGTGCGAAGGTAAGCGCGGGCGAGCTTTTTCTTCTGATTGAAACACGTTTCAGATTGTATGTGCGCACAGCGGAAATTCGGCGGCAAATATGAGTAGAGTTGTGGCAGCGCCACCTATGTTGGCAGTGGTGCTGGAAGGGTGCCCTGCTCATGAAGGACTACAATTTTGGTTAAATAATTCTGGGGAGAAACGGTGTTTGTTTGCTGTAAGTGTTGATAACGTCTAGGGCACGTATGCTTGGATCTGTTAGTTAGTTTTTTTATATTATGCGTGTCTGTTCATATTCTGTGCTATAGAAGTTAAGCTTTCTAATACAGTTTCATATGCTGTACGTCCCTCTTTTAATTGATATCACGAACTCTGGCAGCTGGGTAGCCGAACGTATGCAGGTTTATGAATCCATGTAGGCACGCATATTTTAACTACCGTCAGGCCTGTGGCGTGTTGCGAGCTTCGCGTCCACGCCGTGAGACGTCGCCACCATCGAAACGACAAGAGTGCACGGCCGGCGACGGCAAACGAACGCCATCTAAGTCTTCTTCTGATAATTTCATTTGTAAGACTTGAGAATGCTAAGCATAAAAAACCGTTTCTAATTTATTTTAAGCATTCAGAAGCATCACCGCATGCGTGCACGCATGCGTGGCGCGAACGCCTAGAAAATTAGAAAGTGGTGGACTTTAGGTGGCAGCGCAGAGCAGAAAAGAAACAGTCTTGCCGCACTGCTCGTGAATGACACGCGGATACGTTGATATTAGCTACATAATGTTTGCCGAATACTGTCAACGAGGTGTTACAAGATCTGCAATCACAGAACTGCTGGAACGTTATCACTCTACCTCTACTTACCGCAGTGAACGTTTCGTGAAGTGTGATGGATATATCAGCTAGCGCTGGACAGCTTGTGTGCTTCACGCACCTGCCTTGAAGCTATGTTTTGGACGTACCTTGTTTGCACATGAACGCTGATGCACGCATATTGTTCACTGCTGTACATGCTACATGCTAAAACGTTACTACGTGACCTTGGTTTTATGTGAACGTCGATTGGCTTGCAACAAAGCAATTTATTGCCGTAAGTTTGTGTGATCAGCGTTGTCGTTTCTCTCGGCCTGTATTCGGCATCACTCACTTACTAAAGTAGGTATGCAAGGTACTTGTGAGCTTCGAGTAACTAGTTTACTGGAGTGTACTATACGGAAAAGAGGTAAGTTGGGACAAGGATGTGCTCAAACGAGCAGGGCACAGCCATGACGCAAAAGCAGACGACGATGGTGTCGCATGCTATGCGAACAGCCAGCCGCCATATCAAAACGCCCTGGTGCTTTGAAACCCATTTCGTTTTATACGCAACTATAGTAATTACGCAGCATAATCACGTGCACCTATTCATTTACGTGTTCACAGAGTGACTTGAGTGCACGAAGATAAATAAATCTGTTCATGGTCAGTAAAGAATGTTGTCTAATATTTGTACAACTGCCGCCGCAATCCAGAAAGCGCTTTTAACGAGTCTAATTTTCGTTCCCATTCGCTCTATGGACATGTCACTCCACTGCTACCGTAATACTCGAGTTGAGTGTTTGCGTGCAGCATGTTGCTTCGTCTTAGGTAGGGCTCGCAGAGCTTGCACTTACGTTTAAGTGGTCATGCTGGCCGTTTTGTCACATCCGAGCTTACAGTATGCACCCGCAACATACGTAGGTTGCCCGATTCGGCCGGAATTCGTGAACTCTGAGGCGTTCATTGAACTTGAACTGTATTTTCGAACAAATATTTCATGGCTAATTGTGGCCGAATCACTGTATCTTTACTTTGCGAGCCCTAATTCGATCATTAGTTCATGCGGTTGGCCACATTTGATTTTATTCAGCTTATTTCCAGTATGATGGGATTTTGTTGATTTGTTTTAGTTTATTAAATATTGTGTGCACCTCGCTCAAGCTTGATGTTCAAACTTTGCTAAACACTTTTACAGGTACAAACAATAATAACAGTTTAGAGCACCGCCTCCAATGAAATTTTGTAATAGATGACAACCTTAAACTCATCTGGTCAGGAACAGACATGAAAAGAAATAAAAACCACACACTGACCACGAATAAAAGCACGTTCGTCACTTGAGAGCAAGGCTCCTGTACGGAGGCCAAAACGTCGTGCTTTTATTTGCTTTCAATAGTGGCCAGCGTATTGTTTTATTTGCTTTCACATCAGATGACAAGCTTAAGTAAATTTCTAGGCATGTGCTACAGTTGTTGGAGGGATTTCTGGTGTTTGCAGAAGCGAATATTTTATTTATCACTCAAAACTCGTGACAATGTTATACGTCACGATAAGCATGCATAAGGCATGCAGGTGTTGGTGTTAAAATGTAAATGAGACATTGTACTTATCTGAAAATCATGAATATAGACTGAATGTTCCTAAGCTGTTTGCATTGAAGAAATTGTACAACATCGGAAATCAGTCTCATATAATGTTTATTGTGTATTGCTAAATTGGGGCCAATAGCTTCCAGGATTCTGGTTGCTGGAGATTGTGTCAGAAGCTTGCATACATTCGTAACACTGCCCGTGTTGTGTTAAGAGGTATGTGAGGGATGAGTTAGCCTACCAAAATTATTGATACGAATGACCATTATTTATCACCAAACAATAGTAGCTTAATGAAACCAATATACGGTAATATAGGTATAATCGTCTCAATGTAAGCAGCCGGAAGAAAGCTACATTAGTTGTGTTCATAATTAAAATTCATGATTTATTTTATATGTTACCTGCCATGAATACTTGACAAAAGTGCATATATGGGCTGTTATGTATTGATCTCATATAAATGAATTGACATGTATGCGCACTATGCAGGAGCGCTACTCAAGCATATTTTTTATTTACAAAATACTGCAAGCCATGTGGCCCATGCAGGAGGGGCAGGGTACAACATAAGTACATCTACAAAGCACATTTAAATATCATAAACAAGTCAGGTAACAATAAAAACTACTCTAAATAAAATATACTTAGGAAATAATGGAGAAGTAATTTTGTATTGATTCAGTCGAGTCTATATGATCAATAGGTATTAGGTTTCGTTCTTTTATGGTGCGGGAAAAAAAGAATATTTAAAGAGTTTAGATCTGCCAACATAAGGGGAGAGTGTGAGGGGATGAGAATAATGGGTTTTCCTAGTCTCAAAAAGGGTTATGTAATGACTGGGATCTATAAAAAATTTACGATTTAACAAAGAATAGAGGAACTTCAGTCGAAATATTTTGCGCCTCATTCAAAGTGTGTGAAAACCGTTAGAACGTATAAGATCCGTTACAGAATCATCATGGCTGTATTTAGAAAAAAATGAATCGCATGGCTTTTCTCTGTATTCTTTCAAGACAATTATTATTGGTTTTGGTGAAAGGATCGCAAATAATGGAGGCGTATTCTAACTTGGGTCTGATAAAAGTTGTATAGGCTAAAGTTTTCACGTCATGGGATGCATGTTTAAGCTTGTGTCGAAGTAGACATAATTTTCTGAAAGCTGAAGAGGCGGTTTTAGAAATGTGGGTGCTCCAGTTGAGGTTGTTAGTAATGGTAACTCCAAGATATTTGTGCTCCTTAACTTCAATCAACGGGTCTTGGCCATTGGAGTATGAAAACATCAGGGGTACTGTTTTTTTAGTTATACGCAGGAGCACAGACTTGGAAGAATTTAGTTTCATGTCCAATTGATTGCTCCACTTAAAATTACTGTTTAATGCTGCACTAAGCAAGAATTTCTCTTCAACTGTATTGATTTCGTTAAAAATAACGCAATCGTCTGCGAAAAGACGAATATTTACTGGGGCTTGTATGACAACTGGTATGTCGTTGCAGTAAATAAGGAATAATAGTGGGCCAAGCACACTTCCCTGAGGGACCCCTGAAGTTACCGGGAAAGAATCAGATTGTTGTCCGTCAATAATAACACATTGTTTTCGATGCATTAAATAAGCAGGTAACCATGATAGGATGAAGCCAGGAAAACCAAAGAACTGTACTTTCCACATTAATTTGTCATGAGGAACTACATCAACAGCCTTCTGAAAATCTAGAAAGATGACGTCTATTTATCCACCTCTGTCACGAACAGAAGCGAAAGAATGTATGACCGTACTTAATTGGGTGATTGTCGAAAGACCCTTCCTAAATCCATGTTCAAAAGAAGTTAGAATGTCATGCTCGTTTAAGAAGTTAATAAAGTAATCCGAAACGATATGCTCAATCATTTTGCAGGGAGATGATAAAATAAAAATCGGACGGTAAATTAAGACTCAAGATGGGTCGCCCATTTTTTTAAATTGGTACAATGCATGCAATTTTCCTGTCGGGTCGAAGTATCGTGGATTCTAGAGAGACCTGAAAGATTGCGACGAGAAATTTGCCTAGTGGTTCAGCGTAACGCCGGAGGAAGGAGATGGGAATGCTATCAGGACCGACGGAATATTTCTTCTTCAATCGTAGAAGCATGTTAGCACACCTTGTTGAGAATTATTGATATCTGAAAAGGAGGATCGTGAAATTTGAAAAGGGTGAGTAGGCGGAGAGAAGACACAGTGAAAGTGGGCATTTAAAAGGTTAACAATGCTTTTGGGGTCAGGTATCGCATTACCGTCGTCGGTAATGCTCGTTATCGATTTCTTTTGCTCCTTAATATAGTTCCCAAACTTCTTGTGGATCTTCCCTTATAAAGTTAGGTAAAGTGTTGCTGAAATAAAACTTCTTTGCTTCTGTAAGAGATTCCGACAGAGCTGTACGAACAGTGGTTAAAGTAACGGCAGCAGCTCCTTTTTTTCGTAATCGTTTGGCTTTACGTTTTAACTCAATGGTACGCCTGTTCATCCAAGGTGTGTGTTTAGTTGGGTTAAGACGTTTGTTCGGTATGAAGTGATTTATGCAGAATAAGCACATGGCTTTAAACTTGATCCAAAGCTCATGGACTTCATTTGCGCGAAATTCACAAAAGCAAGATTCGAGATATTCCATTACACTGATATCGTCAGCCCGTGCAAAATCTTTCGCAATCACAGGTGCATGCGTGTCTGGCGTATGTTTAACATTCAACAAAAAGTATAGAGCAACAATATCGCGGTCAGATAGGCCAGGCTCGACTGGTACATGGTAATTAGAAAAGAAACGATCAAGAAAGACGAGATCAAGGAGGGAGTCGATACCGGTTCATGTCTAGTAGGCTCGCGAACTACTTGTACAAGATTGTGTACAAGCATCAAATCAAAAAGAACGTTTGCGTCACGTACAGTAACGGCACCCGATTTGATACGATCCCAGTCAATGCCTGGTAGGTTAAAATCACCAACCACCAGAAGTTTACTTTTATTGAATTGTGAAATGTGGTCACTAATTTTAGATAAGTAATCAGGGGCTGAGTCAGGTGGCCTGTAAACGGCACATAAAACAAGACATGACCATAAACGTTTAGTTTAACGCAGAGGCTTTCAGTGTCCTTCGATTGGATCAATGAAATTACCTGAACAGACGACTTCGCAACAATGGCCACACCACCACACCTAGAGGTTCTATCTCTTCGAATTATTTTGTAGCCAGGTGAGATTAAGTTATTGTCACTAACTTCATCGTGTAGCCAGGTTTCCGTTAAAACAATAACATGTGGGGAGTGTGACAAAAGAACTGATTCCAATCGATTAGTTTTATTCATTATACTGCGTGCGTTAATGTTAGTAATCTGACAAACCTTTCTTTGACTTGTCAAGTAGAATGTACATTGGCACAAAAACCGAACGTCATCTCATTTTGGTTTGTTGTTTCATTCCAGATGAATACATCATTATCAATCCATAGCTTATCGTGCTGAAGTGAAACTTTCTTTCCGAGCGACTTGTCATGCATCGCACTTTCCCATATTAGCTTACGTTTCTTCAAAGTGACTGGGGAATAGTCATTCTGAACAAAAAAGTTTGATTCCTTCAGCTTTGAAACATTCTTAGAAATCGCTACTTTCTCGTTATAATCCTGTAGAAACATTATTACTGGTACTTTAGATCCATTCCTTCCAAGTCTGTGAATACGGCCAATAGAGATGCACTTAACACCTATCCCATGTTCGAGTGTTTCAGTAATAACTTTACGCTTCAGATCAGTTTCTGTCTCGTTTGGCTGTTCAAGGATACAAAGAATAACTACGTTCCAGCGCCTACTTCTGCCTTCGATATGGATAAGTTTGCTAGCGTGATTTTTCACAGACTCTTGAAACGTTTTACCGAGTTTTCAAGACAACCTAAGCCAGCCTTATTAGATTTCAGATCCGAGACCTGGACCTGAAGCTGCTTAAACAGCTCTCTCGTCTCAGTTATCATATTTTCTGTTTTAGTTTTCAAGTCGGCTAATTCATTTTGTAGCAGATTCTCATTATCAAGAATTTTGTGCAATAATTCAGTGTTAGTGGGTCCCGGATTTTCTTCAAGATCACCACTAAGTAACAGTTTTAGTGTACAAAAACACTCATAACTGATTTTACAACACTGTCGTGGCCATGGCAGAACTAGCAAAAAACGACAGTCGCTAGTAAACGTAGAAGAGCTAGAACAAACCTGCAAAAAGCAGGAGAACGGCTTGGTGAGTGACATGCCTCAGCCAGGCCCACCGTGCCCACTGAAGATAAACTGATGAACTGATTCTTTTATGCGGGTTACGCTAGATGAAGTCACGTATCCAGGGGGCGTTGTAGCTTCCTTGAGATGGGTGGCATATTCCGTTGGATTAACAATGTTCCATGTGGGCGCCTCAAAATGGTATTTCAGCTGATGAAGGGATGCTGGTATTTCACCATGGGGTTGGCGAAGAACTGACGGTCCAGTGACCCAGAGAAGCAGGCACTGCAAAAAGCAGAAGGACGGCTTGGTCAGTGACATGCTTCGGCCAGGCCCACTGTGCCCATTGATTTGTGACTTACCTGTAATATATAAACTGTATATTCTTTTTAAAATTGCAGCTGCGTTCCCCAAGAACAATAAGGAAGTTTTTTTTGTACCAAGTCCAGTTTGGTATATCTTGCTTCTTTAACACATATTGTTCCTGATGATTCTAGAAAAAAATGCCAAAAAAGCTTTACTAACCGACAAACTTCACTAAATTGTTTTTTCTTGTTACCATCGCAGCCAATTCGTCATCGTTCTACGAAGAGTGTGTGAGACGTCCGGTCTAGCCTGCCATCAGTGCTGGCTAGTGGAAGACCTGCTGCTGGTGGACAGCAGCTGCACATGGTTTCTGTTTTCTGTGTGAAAGGAACTTCACAGAACCACCCGGTAGTTCTATTCAAAGAGCACACATGTTCAGGGTGTTTAAAATTAACCCTTTGTTTTTCCTTAAAAAAGAAGTCAGCGCTGTAAGTTATGTGTGTAAAAGCCGCCTTTACAGATAGAGATGTATCCACGGGGACGCAATGTGAGACAAGAATTATCATTGTCAGCAATGGCGTTGAGTAAAATCATTGATGAACTTAGTGACGACAGTAGGTGGTATGTGGTAAATATTTCAGCCAGTAACAATTTTACATAACTTCACTGGTAAGAATTCTACCATGCCTGTGCTCAGATATCCCGCTGGAAAGTTTAGCGGCGGCTTGCATCGTTATGTATGCAGGACAGTGAGAACTAGGACAGACTCCCCAATGTGATTGACGCATATAAACTGACCATAGGTCGAAGGCATGGGTGAACATTATAGTAATGGTTACCCTTTTACTTTCGGCTGGCGATAGCAAAAACTGACTGCTCGTCCCACCAGGGAGTAATATTTTGCTTATCCTCACTGCCTTGCATGCATAATCATGAAAAGCAAAATGAAATGTTGGAACGGGATATCTAGAAACATGAACATGCTCAAAGACTTTTTCCAAGTGGGACTGTGTAGAAACACGACTGCCTCCAAGTTTCCTATGCAGATATATCCGCTTCTTTCAGTCACTAAAACTTCAATATTCTTAGTTCATTGGGCTACCGACAGCGTTAGTTTCTTTCTTTGTGTCTCCCTGCACACAACTTATATGACAAAGAGTTTTTTCTGCCCTTGGAGCTGAAGATCAGTTTGACTACAATGCATATTTTGAATGTGTCAGTGCTGCTCACTAAGCTCCTTTATGCATATTTAGTCTTTTTCAAGATCTACTGGCTGAGTTGCCCTCCAGACCCTCTTGAAAGGGTTTAATTGATGCCTTATGTGCAATGAGCCATTTAAAAGAAACACTTTTTTGTGTATAGATAAAAAAATGGCAGATCCCACGTACAGTGGCAATCGGTGATATGCGAAGCACGACTGAGAACGGTTGATATGTCACTTTAAAATCAGCACAACGTACGAGCTGGAGTTAAATGATGCCGTAAATGACTTCCGTGTCATGATTATTGTGTTGGGATGTGTCGTTTACTTTCGTCGTTATGCACGTTACCTGATACCAAATTTAGTATATGTGGAGCTAGCGAAACGACCGCGAGCACGCTATGGGCGTGGTATGTTGTCATGTTCTTATATGACACGCGTGTCAGGATTACCAAGTTTGCACCAGTCATATATTTCGTCATCCACTGACGTCACGTAGCACCAAACTTGGTATATGTGGAGCTAGCAAAATGGCCGCGAGCGCATCATGAAGGACTCAATATACTCCAATGTAGCATTGACGCGCGCGCACGCTGGGCACAGCGACGCTACGTTAGCAAAACGCGAGCACTTTCTATATTCGACGCCACACAGGACCAGCGTTCGTCGGCGCGGCCCAACAGCAACCGGCGCGAAATGCGACATGCTGCATTTCGAAGCCAATGCGTTACCCAGATAACACTGCGTGTCCCTCTTTTCGTGACGGAGAGACGCCGGATGCGCTGAAACACGCATGCGTCAGAGTAACGCAGTGTGGTGCGTGCCTGCTAGTATATGGCAGGACCGGCGCCTGGCGTGGCAACGCTGGCGGGACGCAACAAAATGAACGCCGGCGAGCACGCGCCCCACGTCACGTCGAAACGTAATGACACCTTGACTGTGGCATGTAGTCATGTTCTCTCATAACACGCATCTAATGGTTATCATGTTTGCACCATTCACATACCTTCGTCATCCATTGGCGTCGCGTAATCCCAAATTTGGCATATGTGAAGCTATCGAAATGGCCGAGAGCGCATCATGAGTGTGGCATGTAGTCATGTTGTTACATGACACGCATGTCGTGATTAGCGTGTTTGGATGTGTCATTTATCTATGTCGTCCTTTCGCTTGGCGTAATATCCAAGTTTGGTACATGTGAAGATAGCAAAACGGCCGTGAGCGCCTCTCGCGCAGCGGATGCTAGCTCGAGCTGCGCGAGGTGGAGAACGAGCTGACACGCCTGGCGTGGCGGACGCTGGTAGCCGACGTGGCTCCGCTTCAGGCCTCGAATAAAGTGGCGAGATCGGCACGGCCCCATCAGCTGCCTTCGACGTCATCTCACGTCTCTCTCCTCCTCGCCGCTACATTGGTGACCCGGAGAACACGCCCTTCACCGAACGGCCCGCTGCCATGTTCACGCAACTCTGCCCGCTAGTGCCGCCGTTCCAATCGACCTACCCCAAGGTATGGTTTATGCAGCTCGACGCCGTTCTTGCGGTGAATGGCATCACGGACCAGCTGCTGATGCACGCCATTCTTCTCGACGCCCTTCCGGTAGAGTTGCGCCATCTCGCTGCCACTTCAAGCACCAGCCCGCAGCCTTACGATGCCCTCTGCACTGCGGTGCTCGCCCGCAGCGGCAACACATACCGTCCGCTTCCGTTTACCCGCACTAGGCAGGTTTCCCCGGCGTCGCAGAGCAAGGTACGAACCGGTCCGCAGCCCTCCATTGACCGCTACCTCGGTACCCCGGCTTCGACTACTTCTACACCTGATCCGATCGCAGAAACATTCACTCCTGCACCTGATCACGACCGCGAGGTAGAAGACTCCCCCACTGCGACTGACCTTCCCTCCGAGAGGTACATTCCCTCAGAGCCCCCGTGCGGAGCTTCATCACACGTACCTGCCACCTGCACGTTTTCCACAAAAGCGACGGCACGTGACACCATGGCCCCACCAGACTCCATGACGACCTCGGCTGGGCCAGCTGACCTTCCTGCAGACTCCCCGCCTGTCCCGGCGCCTGTGGAGGCCCGCGGCGCCACTCGCACTGTGAACCCAGAGCCCGCTGTAACACTCCACGCCCTCAGTTTCCCCTGCACACCGGTGCCTGCTGCTCAGGGCCTCGTGGACTGCCGGCGCCTACTGACATTATCCTCGATGTGTCCTGCGGGGGTTCGGGCCCCTGGGCAAGCACGGCTGGACGTGCGTAATGCTGTGGCGATGTCAGGGGGTCCCGAGGGCCGCACGCCTGGCTCACCGCGGGTGGAGCACACCGTGCGTGCCCCAACGGATGCGCAGTTGGGCCATCCGCCTGCCACTGCGTGCGCGTGCTCGAGCATTTTGGCGCCGTCGACGGCCCATGATGGCTGTGACGCCGCATGCCCGCCGCTCGGTCTCGCATCACCAGACGTCGGGTTTGGCTCGAACAGCGCGACGACTCATCGGCGTACGCCTACGCGTCGCGCGTCGTCAGAGGTCGGGGAAAGCGGTCTGTCAGTGCCCTCTGGGCCGGCTCGTTGTCACTGTAAACCATGTCGCACTTCGCCGGTCCAGAGCGCACCGTTTCAGACTTATCTGCACCCTGCTCGGCCGACCAGGCGGCCGCCGCGCCCGGTGATGTGCCACTGGAAGCGACGGTACCGGCACGGTGGGCGCACTGCCAGGGTTGACCGCACTCCCTGTCGTCGTCCCCACCAGCTCCAACGTGGAGGTAACGCTGGACCCTCTGAACTGGCCGTGCTGCGCTTATGCTGCAGTTCATTTTTTGAGCATCAGTGTCCGAGTGCATGCGACAATCGGCCGCGCCGGGGTGGCCCGTGTGTGTTCTCGGCCCTTGGACATTTTTCACCTTGTTGTTGGTGCTCGCTGTCGACAAGGGTGTCCCTTCACCACGACCCTCGCCCGCTCCTTCCAACAGCGTGCCTGTCTGGCCACCCTCGTCCGCTGCGCCATTCCCAGTGTCGCCCGCCAGAGACCCACTGGTTCCCGATGGTCACTACACGTTGACAAACTGGAACTTCCCAAACGGACACCTTGCGGATTGTCTTTCATGTATATAATCTCTTTCTCTTTCTTTTTTCATATGCCTTCGAATCGCGCAAAGCGCTAGGGGGGGAGCCCTGTAGTGCCATCATCATCGCCATCATTTCTTGATCACTGCGCCGCGCCTCTCGCGCAGCGGATGCTAGCTCGAGCTGCGCGAGGTGGAGAACGAGCTGACACGCCTGGCGTGGCGGACGCTGGTAGCCGACGTGGCTCCGCTTCAGGCCTCGAATAAAGTGGCGAAATCGGCACGGCCCCATCGGCTGCCTTCGACGTCATCTCACGTCTCTCTGCTCCTCGCCGCTACATGTGCAATGAGTCATTTAAAAGAAACACTTTTTGTGTTGAGATAAAAAAATGGC
The DNA here is from genome assembly GCF_013339725.1 of Rhipicephalus microplus. Lineage (NCBI taxonomy): Eukaryota > Metazoa > Arthropoda > Arachnida > Ixodida > Ixodidae > Rhipicephalus > Rhipicephalus microplus. Next base: position 44,117,321 of record NC_051173.1, read on the forward strand.
AGATCCCACGTACAGTGGCAATCGGTGATATGCGAAGCACGACTGAGAACGGTTGATATGTCACTTTGAAATTAGCACAACGTTAAGAGCTGGAGGTAAATGATGCCGTAAATGACTTCCGTGTCATGATTATTGTGTTTGGATGTGTCGTTTACTTTCGTCATGTATTCACGTCACCTGATACCAAATTTAGTATATGTGGAGCTAGCGAAACGACCGCGAGCACGCTATGGGCGTGGTATGTTGTCATGTTCTTATATGACACGCGTGTCAGGATTATCAAGTTTGCACCAGTCATATATTTCGTCATCTACTGACGTCACGTAGCACCAAACTTGGTATATTTGGAGCTAGCAAAACGGCCGCGAGCGCATCATGAAGGACTCAATATACTCCAATGTAGCATTGACGCGCGCGCATGCTGGGCACAGCAACGCTACGTTAGCAAAACGCGAGCAATTTCTATATTCGACGCCACACGGGACAAGCGTTCATCGGCACGGCCCAACAGCAACCAGCGTGAAATGCGACATGCTGCATTTCGAGCCAATGCGTTACCTGGATAACACTGCGTGCCTCTCTTTTGGTGACGGAGAGAAGCCGGATGCGCTGAAACACGCATGCGTCAAAGTAACGCAGTGTGGTGCGTGCCTGCTAGTATATGGCAGGACCGGCGCCTGGCGTGGCAACGCTAGCGGGACAAAACAAAATGAATGCCGGCGAGCACGCGCCCCGCGGCACGTTGAAACCTAATGACACCTTGACTGTGGCATGTAGTCATGTTCTCTCATAACACGCATCTAATGGTTATCATGTTTGCACCATTCACATACCTTCGTCATCCATTGGCGGCACGTAATCCCAAATTTGGCATATGTGAAGCTATCGAAATGGCCGAGAGCGCATCATGAGTGTGGCATGTATTCATGTTGTTACTTGACACGCATTTCGTGATTAACGTGTTTGGATGTGTCCATTATCTATGTCGTCCTTTCGCTTGGCGTAATACCAAGTTTGGTACATGTGAAGATAGCAAAACGGCCGTGAGCGCATCATGAGCGTAGCAAGTAGTCATGTTATTACATGACACGCATCTCATGTTTATCACGTTTTCACCAGTACCATACCTTCATCATCCACTCACGCCACGTAGTACCAAAATTTGTATAAATGAAGTTAGCGAAACGGTGGTGAGCGCATTCCGAGTGTGGCATATAGTCATATTGTTACATGACAGGCATTTCATGATTTTTATGTTAGGGTCTGTTGCTTGTGTTCACCATGCAAGCATGTCATATCATACAATCTTTGCAACATGCCATGTGAACAAAACAACCGCAAGAGCTGCAGGACCAAGAAATATAAATCATGACACTCATGACATACATGTCATGATTTTCATGTTATGACACTAGTCAAATATGTTCTTCATATAGTCATGTTATGCCATACCAAGTTTGGTATCGATCCCATTATCGAAATGGCCAGGAGACTGAAAGTCGTAGGCGGCTAGATAGATAGATAGATAGATAGATAGATAGATAGATAGATAGATAGATAGATAGATAGATAGATAGATAGATAGATAGATAGATAGATAGATAGATAGATAGATAGATAGATAGATAGATAGATAGATAGATAGATACGCTCAAAGTCGCCGAAGTTCGCTAAGAAATGTTTTGCATTTAAAATAGTAGCACGTTAATCAATTTATTTTCGATGTGCCTTTCACTGAATATTCTTTTTTAATACGCAGCGTTAGTTATTTCAATGTCGTTGGGAAGTTCAATTCATAAGTGCAATCAAGTGATTTCTACTGTCGTACTTTATCATACCTTTTTTGCATACCTAACCACGTGTGATATTTCACAGTGATACATACTCATGTTGAACATTGTTAATAATAACTGATGGAAGGCATTCCGGAATATTGTAACTTGTGTCCAAGGAGTGGGAGGCAGGGCTGGTTGGTGAATTTTTTTTAACTACATAGTAATATCTGCTTGATTTATTTTTTGTGAAGAGTAATAAAAACTCTAATTGCTGAGTATGTGTTAAAATCACGATATGATTATCAGTAGAAACCGGAACTTTAGGCTCGAAAACAGAATGTTCTAGGTGCCCATAATGGGCCCTATATACTGCCATTTAGGCATAAATAGGCGTTAAAAGCTATCGTTTAGGCATATATAGGCACGATTCATTATTACTTCAGTAGCGTGCTCAGGACAAATATTCAACCTTTAATAAACAGAGCAGGTAAATTCAGTGCTTTAGAAAAGCTAAATTTATATTTTTCAGGAAAAGAAATAGCAAGAATCACAATCATTAGAACAGATTTGGGTGAAAGCTGAGGTACTTTGACAGTGTGTGAAAGGCTATAAAAACAGTGACAAAACATCATCACCTCAAAGTTTTCTGCCTTGAATTGTGCTTGCTTTCTGTCAGTATTTGCTTTTATGTGAAAAAAAAAACTCTCGACGTCCACTGAAGTTAGTGAAGCGTTCTTGTGACCTAGCACTTTCAATGCTTTTATGCATCCTTAATATTACAACCAGAACCACTCGAAACATTAGACACTTGCTTTAGCACATACAATCTGCGATTGTTTCCAAGGCAGATTCAAGCTTTGAGGCAACCCTGTCAGCGACGAGTCTATTGGGGACGAGGCGAATCATTCCTGCACGTCCGAAAAAAGAAATGTGCATCCTTAAGCTTTCCCTTTAAGTGTCAAAAGCGATAGCGATCCTGTCCCTGATGAATACTTCCACCACTTGATGCATACATTTATTGCATGATGTAAATCTACAAGTTTCAATTGTGGATTACATTAAAGTATAATTGATAAAGTTGAAAGTGGCTTGTGTCTGTGAAGCTTTCACATTCTGTGTTATATGTGCATTCGAGTTCTGTGCATGCGAGTTCACAGGTGTGGATATAAAAATAACAGCATGAATCTGTGTGCCCGTAGAATCACCACAAAATACACGTTATTCGTGCAAATTCAGGGGTTGTTCGAATACATTGGCAGTTGCGTGACCAATTTTTGAAGCTTTATGCCTATGCGTGCTTTAGAGTTGACATCAAGCTTAAAATACTGTTGACCTTTCCATTTTCTTCTCCCCGGCTTCTCTCATGGACAGTTTCTCGATCGACGAAGTAGCGTTTTGATCCACTCGTCCATTGCCTCAGAAGGTCATTTTAAGGCTTCTCTTTATTCCGAATTGCTCGGCAGACTTCCGACAGCCACCGTTATGAAAAACGTAAATGCCCACAAAACTTATGTGTAGGCTGTAGTCGGCAGCGCTTGCCTAGCTTAGTTTCGGCTGGTTAGCCTACGTTCTAGATAAACTGTACTCTAGCCTCCCAAACGCAACCACCGAGCTGTAATACTCTCGAAACTAGCGACGGGGATCTTGAAGGGGAAAATGGATACCCTAGCGTTAGCCTCTCCTCGCTTCGCTACATTACACGCTAGCCGCGCTCAAGCGGCCATGCTGCACTACTCTTGAACCAAGCGACGAAAATCTTTTATGGGGGCCTGCTAGCGCTATAGGCTCCAGCCCTGCTCTTCCTTGCGGGGGTACAAGGGCCGCTCACATAAAAGCGCGTTTAAAGTGCGATGTTATCGGAGCGTTGACAAACGTCACATGCGTCGGAGCACATTGGCCGAGTCTAGATATACGTTGGCTGTGAAAGTGAGCCGACGTATGGTCTGTTTTCACCGATATAAACACAATGTATGTGCGCGTCGACCCTATCTCGAACCATAATTGCACCTTACCAGTAACTAAAAACATCACTAAAAACAAAACTAGCGCTGTAAGCACGTGTTGTCGGTAATATGGCCACACCAAGTGCTTCTTGTTTTCCTCCATATGAAGAGCGCAATTAAGCAAAACGTTTACTCGACGAACGTGAAAAAGCATTTCTAGACACTGAAAATCTCATATAGGCACGAAGCTCGAAATAGGCACTTATAGGCACAATATGGGATTAAAGTGTTTTCCATCCCTTAGTTCGTGTTTTTAAGTGAAAGAGGCTCGAAATGAACTCTAGGAAAAAATACGCATTTTGCCTAAAGTTCCAGTCTTTGATATCAGGGACGCTGTAGTAGGGCTTCAGAATTTTGACCACCTGGGGTTCTTCAAAATACACCCATGTCTAAGCAGACAGGTCTCAATCATTTCTCCTTTGATCGAAATCGCGGCCACAGCCAGGGTTCAATTCTGCGTCCTTCAGTTCAGCAGACAAGGGTAATGTGAAGGGAATACTGGTTGTGGGCTGTATTCTTGCTTCTAATGATGCATGTTTAGTAGAGCAGTTTGGTGCCAACCAGGCACCTCTGCTAGTGCTCTGATGTTGTGTTTGACACATTCCTAATTTAATGCAATATATAATTATTTAGCATGCACGCATTTCTGTGGGTAGTGTGTGCTGATGTTGTTTATCACATTCCTCATCTCTCACAATATTTACTCACTGTCGCATGTATTCTCAGTTAGCTGTGAAATTATTATTGTTCCTCCTATTTTAGTCTGTAAGGCTGCATACATTTGTTATTAGCCTGTGAAGCTCAACAAGTCACTGTGCTACACTTCGCATATCGTACATGAAATGGCTAATGTTGGTGTGCAGAGCCTATCGAAGTAGACCATAGTGTTTTGAATGCCTTGAAATTTGCCTTGTGATCAGAAGTTACTGTTGTGAAGAGTGTGTTTTCAGAAATGAATGTGGCATCTATTACCTAGAAAGATGCTGTAAAATTGAACCTTTAAAATATTAATGATGTGCTGAAGCTTCATGATGTTAAGGCTGATCTGTTAATCTTATCTTTCTTCAGCCACCAACAAATGTGCATTACCTGTTTGAATACTGTCTGTAAAATGCTCTAAACTGCAGTGTAAACGATAATAAATAAATAATTTTACTGAGTTTCGTATACATGTCCACGTTCATTTGAATTACAGCAGCCCTATTATGCCGCATCATGCAGACAGTGCAACGGCCCTAATTTCTGGCTTGCATAAGAGGCCGCTACCTACAGGACACATGCAGGACACAGGCAGGACGAAAACTATGAAGCGACATAAAAGCGGCGGCCAAATCGCGATAGCTATGAGACATACAGAACGGTCACAGATGGCAAGCATAGAGGACGGACACTTTCAGGCGACAGAAAAGCGACGGCCAAATCGCGACATTTGGGAGATATACAGGATGGTCACAGATGGAAAACATACAGGATGACGCTTTAAGGCAACATGAAAGCGGCTGCCGAATTGTGACAGTTGGGAGACATATAGGTTGCGCCCTCATGTTGCCTCGAGGAACCATACAGTACGCTTACAGGACGTTGCCATTTTCATAAGGGTACCCACCTCTCGTTTAGCCCTTCAAATGTCTGCTGGATGGCGGTTCTTCTATTGACGGTTTCAAGGTTGCAAGCGTTGTACCACAAAAATCACAATATCCAAGGACTGCATGATGACGAGTGGAGCGAAGCATCCATCAGTCTGTCCGCGCTTCCGTCCGTCCGTGCCTCCATCTGTGCGGTCATCCATCCGTGCGTCCGTGTGTTCATTCATGCGTCAGTCTGTGCGTTTGTACATATGTCTCTTCCATTCGTCAGTCTGTCCATGCATCCGTCCATCCGTGCGTTCACCGGTCCTTCCCTGCATTTGTCCATGCATCCGTCCACGCGTCCGTCCTTTCATGCATCTATCTGTGCCTCCGTCCATGCATCTGTCTGCCTGTTTATCAGTCCAGTAGTCACCAGGTTAGCCGTTTTCGTTTCGTCGCCTTGCGACGACTTGAGACACAAAAGACATCTCACGCTTCAAGCCGGGTGCAGGGTGTTATGCCTGCGAGTCCACAGTGAACGTCCATGCCTCTGAAAAAGGCAATCTGTGTCAATGCCAGCATACGAGCCCACCTGACGCGATGAACAACTCAACGGCGTCATCACGCAATGGTGCCTTTCTGCCGCGCACGTGCAGTGAGTCACCTCAGCCAGCGAGCCGGCGCCTTCCTGTCTGGCGAGTCTGACGCAATGCGTGGTGACGTTGCTCGTCCTTGGGTGCAGCCACGTGCAGCGCAGCGGCTCCAGCTTCTATGAGAATAACGTGGCGCAGCGTCGACCCCATTGGAGGAGTCTGACCTCACGACCAGCCGCTCTTCTGGTTGGACATTTGGTTACTCAAAGAATCCACCCGGTGCATATAAAAGAAGCCCTGCGGCGCGTCGCGAGCAGTAGACCTATGTGTTAGAGAGGAGAGCTCGGCTCTTCGGGTCACTAAGCTGTCGTCCCGAGTGCCGAATTTGTAACGCCTCTGTATATATGCTGTACATAAACCTTATTTAACTCACCGTCGTCTCATCCGCTCGTCTCTCAGCTTTGCGCAGAAGCAGTCGCAAGCTGAGAAACCTACGCTACCAAACGGCTGGTGACCTTCCCGGCGGAATTCGAAGCAGTGGCGCCTTCGGGACCGTGTTAGCGTCGCCGTCTTTCGAAACATTGGAGTCAGCGGTGAGATTCGTGGCGCCATTCGTAACATCTTCGGAAGCGCGCTTCGCAACAAGGGTTCACCGGCTCACACGAGTTCTCAACGAGCTCCTAATGATCACGGTTTAGGTTGTCTTTGGCCGCAGGTGCATGCAAATACGTGGAGTGATTCGTAATAGCCAACAGGACATCGTGACCTCCTCCTCCTGTTATTTCCTTCTCTGCGCGCAAGTGAAGAGTGAGCGCAATAGAAGGGCCGAACTCATGGGTAGAGTGATACTCTTCTATCCTCCTCCTGTGCAATACTAACCGAACGAGTCGTGAGTGAGTGGTAATGCCCTCTCCCCTCTGTTCTCCTTCTGCATCGGCTGGGCGCACGAAAGGCACTCTCTCTTTGGCTTTTACTGACGGGCAATAGCTTTCCGTGGTAGCGTGTTAATTGTTTAGCTATCTTGGGTCAGCCGTGTGCCCTTGTGGCATAGAAAATTTTAAAAATGGTGATATCAACACCTAGAATACTGAAGGTTCTCTTCTTAAGCATTATAGTTCCGTGTTCAAGCCGAACTAATGAAGCATACATATATAAATGAACTGAGGCACATTTATCATCACAAAACCGCAGGCTCACCACCACTAAAAATGGCCGTGGCATTCAGGATTGATTGATTGATTTGTGAGGTTTAACGTCCCGAAACCACCATATGATTATGAGAGACGCCGTAGTGGAGGGCTCCGGAAATTTTGACCACTTGGGGTTTTTTAACATGCACCAAAATCTGCGTACACGAGCCTACAACATTTTCGCCTCCATCGCAAATGCAGCCGCCACAGCTGGGATTTGATCCCGCGACCTGCGGGTCAGCAGCCGAGTACCTTAGCCACTAGACCACCGTAGCAGGCCGTGGCATCAGGAGACAACTCCACTACGCTTCACCGTAATGAGAAGAAATGACATCAACTTCCTCCGAAGATGCATGTAAAATCTTCTGAAAAAACACCCACCCTGATTTCAGCACGACCACAAGAAACAAGGAGTCAAGGAGATACAGCGCACCTATGGCCAAGAAGTAGGTGTTTGTTGTGTTGATGACGATGCCTGATACGTTGCTATAACCTTGCTGTCGTGGGCAGGGAGAGCTAGATTGTTTTTAAGAGCAATACTCAAGGAGTTTTGGTTTTCATGTTACTTTCTTTACAGCTTGTCTGATTATTCACGCCGGTTCTCGCATCGAGACCCAGTAAGGTGAACAGCCTATTTAGCTATAGTAAAACCTACTTTAGAATATGCAACTATCATAAGGGACCCTTATCAGTAAGGACTAATCAGTAAAGTTGAGTGAGTTGCTCAACCGCAGGTCGTGGGATCGAATTCTCGCTGCGGCGGCTGCATTTTCGAAGAGGCGAAAATTCCGTAGGCCCATGTGGTCAGATTTGGGTGCGCGTTAAAGAACCCCAGGTGGTCGAAATTTTCGGAGCCTTCCACTACGGCGTCTCTCACAATCATATGGTAGTTTGCAGACGTTAAACCCCACACATCAATCAATTAGGTTGAGCGAGTACAAAAAAAGAGCGGCTAGATTACTCGTTAAAGATACTCTCCAAGTAATTCTGTAACAGAGATGCTACAACAACTAAAGTTACCCACCCTTCTGGAACACCTTCGTGTAGCCAGACTAAAATTCTTGCGTTCGTTTTCTCGTAATAAATTCAACTTTGATGTGGCGCAGTACTTCGTTCCGCGACCTGTCCAGAACCTATGAAGTCACTGCCTCAGCAACTTTCAAATTCCCATATCTCGTGTGAACACATACGCTTACTTTTACTTTCCTAAAACCATAAAAGGATGTACAGAATTATGAAACAAAAAATTGAATTCAAAACTACAAAATCTTTTAAGTAAATCTTTTTGAATGCTATCTATTTTTTTTATTTCATTGAATTTACTAACTCATCCAAATTTCGTGTGACATGTACAATTTACTATTGTGATGCCTAATGTTGTGCAGTGAATGATGTATGGATAATGTAGATGATGGAGCAAAATATTGTGATGGAAAAGTTTTGTATTTATTTTCACTCATGCATTGCTTCTTCATGCTTAGTATGATAGTTGTGAGGTCAGATTTTGTTCATTGTTTATAATGTAATGACACATTGTGGTTTTTAGATTTTATGTATAAGATGTGCCTTGATATTTCATGTGAACAAAGATTAGATTTATGCCCCACCAATGTAACAAATCAATCTTTCAACAGCACCTGTAAATAAATAAATAAGTAAATTAAAAAGGTCATAAACTTTTTACAATATTTAAAAATTTACTGATGTGTTAAAATGTTCGTGTTGACAATGAATCTGCTTGCGAATATTGTATATCTTTTTTATGGCTTGCTCGATGCGAATGGTGTTTGTTTCTACATAGCAATGTTATTTTCGAAAAAAAACACACAATACACTGCAGTTTGTATACATACTAAACGTTATGCATTGATTTCTCCAATTTTTAATAGAGAGGCAATGTAGTACCTAAAAACACCTGTGTAGCTAATTTATAAAAATTTTAGGTACTGCTGTCTGAATAAACACGATTAATTTATAAACTAGGCGTGAATTTTTCTTTCCGAAGAACTGCCAACAGATGGACGTATGCGCAATAGCCGTGCCCGCAGACAATTTGACCCTAAAAAACTGCTAAAGAAAGCACTCCCGAATAACAAAATAAATACCCGACCTTCTCACAAGAATGCTTAAACTGAAACTCAAACCTTTGTGGCGCAATGGCAAGGCCGGAAAGGGAATCTTGTGGCAGTTTATGCAACGCTGGGTTCTCACGTGCGAAACGCCATTATAGACGCTAAGCAATGCATTCACGCTTCCTCATGATTCCCTTCAGATTGGGGCATTTTTTAGCCCTAACGGGAAAATTACGGGAGGCTTGTCATGATTTTGATGTTATGACTAGTCATCACTACATGCCATGCCAAAGGTGCGCTCGTGGTAGTTTTGCTAGCTTCACATACACCAAATTTTGTATTATGGGATGTGAAAGAATGATGAATATATATGACTGGTGTGAAATTGGTAATCATGACATGAGTGTCATGTAAAACATGACAACATGCTACGCTCAAAGCGCCTCGCAGCCGTTTTGCTAGCTACAAATACACCAAAATTGGTTTTACGTCACGTGAATAGAAGACCAAGGTGAATGACATGTCTAAACATGATAATCTTGACATGCGTATCATGTAAAACATGACTACAAGCTACGCTCGTAGCCCACTCGCAGCTGTTTCGCTAGCTCCACATATACCAAATTTGGTATCACGCGACGTAAACAGACGATGTAGAGGAATGACCCGTTCAATAATAATAATCATGAAATGCATGTCTTGTAAAACATGACTACATGCTATGTTTATGTTGCACTCACGGTTGTTTCGCCGAGGGATATATATGGGCCCAAGCGAGAAAGGTTTTCAGCCATACGGTCTGGCAACACTGTCTCAATGTAAGAAACGGTTTTGACGGCCTGATGGTGACGCAGTTCAAGGCGTGTGAATTTAAGCCTGAATGTACTGTAGCAAATTTTGGAGGCCACACAAAAGGAAAAAAATCCAAAAGAAATAATAGGGGTGTATTGCATACGGAAAAATGGGAGGCTATGTCAGTACAGCTTACCCAACCTATCAAGTTTTTTTTTTTTTCAGGAAGACGTTGCGGTTCTTTGGCTGTTAGCAGACCACAGAAATTCATATATACTTTAATGCACATAACAGAGCGGATTATTTTCATGCTCTCAAGAATGCTCCGCACGTAAGATATCAGTTATATAAAATTAATATTTCATTTATTGTTATGAACTGACCATACGTGAGGTTATTAGCAAGGTTGGATACAGTGCACTGAATTTTGCACATATTGGCAAAATAATATATAGTATACATCATTTGCGGAAGTTACAGAAAGTTCTGCGTATAGATAAGAACAGAATATTGTGCAGACAAAAAGGGCAATTTCAATACTACCAATGGTGCTTCATGTAAACGAAGCATCTATAACACGGAATAATCTAACATAAGAAAGAGAAAAAGCAGATATAAAGCAAGCTGTGATTAAAAAAACAATATTGTGCACAGTAAAAAACAGGAGTTAAAATAAAGAATCATGCTTGTTGTCTAGCAAACTCTATTTTAAACATGGGCTAGCCTTGTGCTGATTGCTGTATTCTAAATACTTCTGCGTGAACATATATATTCGTTTGTAAGACTGGCCATGCGAACTCTCACACATGTCTCCCACATTTGTCTGGATTTGAGGCTGTTGACAACTATCACGCAAGAACTGTGAAGCAGCTGACACTTCGCATAAATATTGACCAATTCTTTAACCAAAAATATTTTAATAAGTGGCACAATATCATGAACGTAATATTTACGGATCTTGATTGCGTTTTTGCGAAAATAGGCTAACATGAACTGTACATGGCGAAGACCTAATGATGAAACCAAAAATGAAATATATTTCATTCTTTCTGCACACTCTGTCATTGATTTGCACGTAAAAATAGTTGGCAAGACCCGATGCAGTGTTTGTAGAATAGTAAAACCTCGTACTCACCGATATTTAAAAAAAAGCAAAGGTATGAACTAATACGCAACAAGCCCATTAGGTAGCATTGAGAAGGAAAGCACAGGAATTTAGAATTTCGCTTCAGAATAGATTCCAGGCTCTAGACGAGGTAAGCGAAATTAGCATTGACAGAATGAATCATAATCTTACTAGTATCAACAAAGAGTGTGCAATGAAAGTTGGAGGTACAGCCATTAGACGGGAAACTGGCAAACTATCTCAGAAGACGAAAAATCTGTTTAAGAGGGGACAAAGAATGAAACCCTAAAGTGCAAACAACCAGATAGACAAATATGCTGGCGCTTCCGAATTCAATTGGTAGGCGTAAGATAGCCGACATCAGAAAGTACAACATGGAGGGAATTGAGAAGGCTGTAAAAAGCGCCACAAACCTAAAAGCTGCGAAAGCCACCTTGTGCAGAGGCAAAAATCAGATGTGTGCATAAAGGGACATGGAAGTCAATGTCATAACCACTATTAATAAGATAGTTGAGGTGGCGAAGGAGTTCTACAGAGAGCAGCAGAGAAGCCGAAACAACCAGGAAGATGTATGAATTGATAATAGCCCAGAGGAATCAGAAATTCTGCCAGTAGCTACAGGGGAAGAAATAAAAGCCCTAGAAAGAATGCAAAGATGCAACACCGCTGGTGAAGATAAGGTAACAACATATCTGCTGAAAGATGACGAACAAACAATGTTATAAAGACTCGCGATACGAAGTGTCTCTTGACGGGAAAGGTCGCAGAATCTTGTATAACATCTCTGACTTGCCGGTGTACCCACGGAGCATGAACCTGGAGGCTTACAAAGACGGTTAACTTAAATTGAGGATGACACAGCGTGCGATAGAAAGGAAAATAGTACGTGTAACATTAAGAGGCAAGATGAGAGCAGATTTGGCAAGAGAGTGAATTGGGGTTAAGGGTATCATTGTTGAAATCAAGAGGAGGAAATGAAAATAAACCGGGAACGTATCACGTAGGCAGGATATTCACTGGTAATGAAGGGTAATTGACTTGATTCCCAGAGAAGGAAAACGCACAAAGCGGTGACAGAAAGTTATGTGGGCCGACAACATTAAAACGTTCGCAGGTATAACACGGCAGCAGAAAGCACAAGACTGTGTTGGTTGGCGGATCATGGGACAGGCCTTCGCCCTGCAGTGTACGCAGTGAGGCTACTGCTGCTGCTGGTGGTGGTGGTGGTGCTGCTGCTGCTGCTGCTGCTGCTGATGATGATGATGATGATGACGATGATGATGATGACAGCAACACTGAAATACGTCAACTTGTAGGTTGTCGTTGGTTGTTCTATTTGTCGTAGTAAATCCAACCTAATTATTTGAGTCGTTACGAGCAATGAATGTTGTGGATGACTGTTAATTTATTTGTAGCCATTTATGCATAACGCGTGGAATACACGTGTAAGTCGCTAACATAACTAGCTAGCGTATACGCGTAAGTGTATATGCAAATGTCGTCAACAATAAGACAAATAGGCCATCCCGCTGAGATTAAAGTAATGCTACTCGCGTTAAGAAAGGGAAAATCCACGTGTACTGCCTGCCAGAGGAAAAGGACGACAAACAGACGGGGACAAACGTAATCCCCATCTTTTAGTCGTCCTCGGCCTTTGTCCCGAAGTTATACATACACCATGGATCACCCACTGGCCCAATTATCCACTTTGAATACACAGACATTGTCAGCAAAACATAAACGTATATTCTTTTAAATATTTCCTGCGATGCAAGGAAGATTTCGGGCTCTGAGCTCAATATTACCAGTTTCTGACCGGCGAAAACAAACCCACAAGCAATTTTCCCACCTTATGACCATATGGGGGCCGCCATCTTGTGTGGGACCAAGCCACTTTGAGGACAACGAGTCATATCTCGGCTTTTACACACCCCTCGACGACAAATCAGGTCTCAATTGAGTCGTTAGAATCCAGAGATAGCCGTAGAAAAAACCGCGAGCGCCCAATTCAACTGAGAGCGTCGAAAGAGACTTATTCAAAAGACACACTCAGTGTTGCCGGACTGCTGTCACTGCTTGAGCTAGGTGTGGCGAAACAGCTTCCACAGCGAATTAAGCCCACCGGAACTGCTCCTCCACCTCTTAGCCAATAAGCACAGATTATTCCAACTGCGGGAGCGGGAGCGGCCGCGTCAGCAGCACGGGTAAGTGAGCTCTGCCCATATCTACCTATAACTTTAGCAATTTTGGTCCTAGGAGGGTCAGAGTGGTGTCTATTGGTTCGTGAAAATACAAGGAGTTCAACCGCTACAAATACTGCTATTGCAAACGAAAATTTAAATTTTAGGAGCGGAAAACAGTGTGAATCTGTGTAAAACAACAACAGTCGGACCACGTGCCCGGTGCCGCGCAGTTCCCAACCGGGAAAAAAAGTCGCGTGTTCATGGAACTACATTAAGAGGCCTGATGTGCGGCCTCACCGGTAACCACCGCCGAGAACGAACTCCCTCACCAGAGAAGGATTGGCCACCCTGGTGCAGTATCTGGCCACTACCTCCCACATGGATACGCCAAATAACTCACGGCCCTCCGTCTTCAGCAGCTGCGAAGCAACTGACTACGGCTGCAGTCAGATCTGCATTGCAACAGAGGGTGCTAAAAATCTCTGGACTACAGACCGCCATTGGAACCTGAACTTGGCAACGTTTAACGCTAGAACCTTATCTAGTGAGGGAAGTCAAGCTGTACTATTCGAAGAGCTAGAGGGTGTTAAATGGGATATAATAGGGCTCAGTGAGGTTAGGAGGACAGATTAGGCCTATACGGTGCTACAGAATGGGCACGTCCTTTGCTATCGGGGCTTGGCAGACCAGAAGAGAACTGGGAGTGGGGTTCCTAATTCGCAGAAACATAGCTGGCAACATAGAGAAATATTATAGCATTAATGAAAGGGTGGTAGGTATTGTAATTAAACTGAATAAAAGATACAAGATGAAGGTAGTACAGGCTTACGCGCCTACATCCAGCCATGATGACGCTTCAGTTTAAAGCTTCTATGAAGACGTGGAATCGGCAATGAGTAAGGTAAAAACCCAGTATACTATAGTGAAGGGCGACTTTAATGCAAAGGTAGGGAAGAAGCAGGCTGGAGACCAGGCAGTAGGAGATTATGGCATCGGCACTAGAAACGCCAGAGGGAGAGCTACTAGTAGAATTCGCAGAACGCAATAATTTGCGAATTTTGAATACCTTCTACCGAAAACGAGAAAACCGCAAGTGGACATGGAGGAGCCTAATGGCGAAACTAAGAACGAAATAGACTTTATAATGACCTGCACACCCAGGAATCGTGCAGGATGTGGAAGTGGTTGGCAAAGTACGATGCAGTGACCATAGAACGGTACCGTCTCGAATTCGCCTAGACTTGAAAGAGGAACGACAGAAACTGATACGCAAGAAGCCAATCAATGAGCTAGCACTGAGAGAGAAAGTACAGGAATTCAGAGTGTCGCTGCAGAACAGGTACTCGGCTCTTAGTGAGGTAACCAACCTTAGCGTAGATACAATGAATGATAATCTGACGAGTATCATTACGGAGTGTGCAGTGGAAGTTGGAGGCAGGGTAGTTAGACAGGACACTGGCAAGCTTTCCCAGGAAACGAAGAACCTATTTAAGAAGCGTCAAACCATGAAAGTGTCAAATACAACAGACGAAATAGAACTGGCAGAGCTTTCGAAGTTGATTAATAGACGTAAAGTATGCGATGTAAGAAGGTATAACATAGAGAGAATTGAACACGCTCTGAAAAACGGAGGAAGCTTCAAAGCAGTAAATAGGAAACTTAGGATAGGCAAAAGTAGGATGTATGCACTAAGGGACCAAGAAGGCAAAATAACTACCAATAGGTTAGGATAGTTGAAATAGCGGAGGAGTTTTGCAGAGATCTGTACAGTAGCCGAGACAACCACGACCTTAATACTATAAGAACTAGCAGTAACCCAGACGACACCCCACCTTTAATGATAGAAGTCAGAAAAGCTTTGGAGAGCATGCAAAGATGCAAAGCTGCTGGTGAGGATCAGGTAACATCAGATCTGCTGAAAGATGGAGGACAGATTGTGTTAAAAAAACTAGCCACCCTGTTCACGAGGTGTATCCTGACGGGAAGGTACCAGAGTCTTGGAAGAACGCTAACATCATCTTAATACATAAGAAAGGAGATGATAAGGACTTCAAGAATTACAGGCCGATCAGCTTGCTCTCAGTAGTGTACAAGCTATTTACAAAGGTAATTGCTAACAGAGTAAAGAAAACATTAAATTCAATCAACCAAACGAACAAGGAGGATTTCGAACAGGCTACTCAACAATTGACCACATTCATACTATCAATCAGGTAATAGAGAAATGCTCAGAGTATAACCAACCACTATACATAGCCTTCATAGATTGCAAGAAGGCGTTTGATTCAGTAGAAATATCAGCCGTCATGCAGACACTGCGGAATCAGGGCGTAGATGAAGTATATATAAACATTCCGGAAGAAATCTACAGGGGATCAACTGCTACCATAGTGCTTCATAGAGAAAGCAACAGAATACCAATCAAAAAGGGTGTAAGGCAGGGGGACACAATCTCCCCCAATGCTATTTACCGCGTGCTTACAGGAGGTTTTCAGAAGCCTAGACTGGGAACAGTTAGGGATAAGAGTTAATGGAGAATACTTTAGTAACCTGCGCTTCACCGATGACATTGCATTGCTGAGTAACTCAGGGGACGAATTGCAACTCATGATTACGGAGTTACACAGGGAGAGCAGAAAGGTGGGTCTTAAAATTAATCTGCAGAAAACGAAAGTAATGTACAACAACCTCGGAAAGGAACAGCGCTTCAAGATAGGTAATAGTGCACTTGAAGTTGTAAAAGACTATGTCTACTCAGGGCAGGTAATAACCGCAGAGCCTAACCACGAGATTGAATTAACTAGAAGAATAAGAATGCGGTGGAGCACATTCGGCAAGCACTCTCAAATTATGACAGGTAGATTGCCATTATCCCTTAAGAGGAAGGTATATAACAGCTGTATCTTGCCGGTACTTAGCTACGGAGCAGAAACCTTGAGACTCACAAAGAGGGTTCAGCTTAAATTGAGGACGACGCAGCGAGCAACGGAAAGAAAAATGGTAGGTGTAACCTTGAGAGACAATAAGAGAGCGGAGTGGATTAGGGGACAAACGGGGGTTAAGGATATCATAGTTGAAATAAAGAAGAGGAAATGGACATGGGCCGGACATGTAGCGCGTAGACTGGATAACCGCTGGTCATTAAGAGTAATAAACTGGATTGCCAGAGAAGGAAAGCGGGTAGGGGGAGACAGAAGGTTAGGTGGGCAGATGAAATTAAGAAGTTTGCAGGTATGAATTGGCAGCAGCAAGCACAGGACCGGGTTAACTGGCGGAACATGGGAGAGGCCTTTGTCCTGCAGTGGACGTAGGCCAGGCTGATGATGATGATGATGATGAATGCAGGGAGAGACGATCTTTCCAGTACTATTCATAGCGCGTTCAAGCAAGGTTTTCAGGGCCTTAGATTGAGAAGTGTTTGGGAGAAGGGTTAATAGAGAGTATTTTAGTAACTTTTAACAGCTGATGACATTCTGTTGATGAGTAATTCAGGAGCAAATTACAGCTCATAGTTACTGAACTGGACACGGAAAGAAAAAATGTAGGTGGCAAAAATATTACGCACTAAGGTAATGTGCAAAAGCTTAGGCAGCAAACAGCACTTGCGATAGGTGGAGAGACACTGGAAGTTGTATAGTATTATCCACTCAGAACAGGTAGCAAACATGGAGCCGAACCATCAGAGCGAAATAACTAGAAGAATCAGGATGGGGTGGATAACTTTCGTCAAGTATTCTCAAATCATGAGTTGTAATCTGACAGTAACCCTCAAGAGAAAGGTGTATAACATCTCTGACTTGCCGGTGTACCCACGGAGCATGAACATGGAGGCTTACAAAGAAGGTTAGCTTAAATTGAGGATGACGCAGCGAGCGATAGAAAGGAAAATAATACGTGTCACATTAAGAGGCAAGACGAGAGCAGAGTTGGCAAGAGAGCGAATTGGGGTTAAGGGCATCATTGTTGAAATCAAGAGGAGGAAATGAAAATAAACCGGGAACGTATCACGTAGGCAGGCAATTCACTGGTAATGAAGGGTAATTGACTTGATTCCCAGAGAAGGCAAACGCACAAAGCGGAGGCAGAAAGTTGCGAAACACTGTTGGGCCGACAGCATTAAAACGTTCGCAGGTATAACACGGCAGCAGAGAGCACAAGACTGTGTTGGTCGGCGGATCATGGGACAGGCCTTCGCCCTGCAGTGGACGTAGTGAGGCTACTGCTGCTGCTGCTGCTGCTGCTGCTGTTGCTGCTGCTGATGATGATGATGACAGCAACACTGAAATACGTCAGCTTGTAGGTTGTCGTTGGTTGTTCTATTTGTCGTAGTGAATCCAACGTAATTATTTGAGTCGTTACGAGCAATGAATGTTATGGATGACTGTTACTTTATTTGTAGCTATTTATGCATAACGCGTGGAATACACGTGTAAGTCGCTAACGTAACTAGCTAGCGTATACGCGTAAGTGTATATGCAACTGTCGTCAACAATAGGACAAATAGGCCATCCCGCTGAGATTAAAGTAATGCTATTCGCGTTAAGAAAGGGGAAATCCACGTGTACTGCCTGCCAGAGGAAAAGGACGACAAACAGACGGGGACAAACGTAATCCCCATCTTTTAGTCGTCCTCGGCCTTTGTCCCGAAGTTATACATACACCATGGATCACCCACTGGCCCAATTATCCACTTTGAATACACAGACATTGTCAGCAAAACATAAACGTATATTCTTTTAAATATTTCCTGCGATGCAAGGCAAATCTGTGCAGCTACTTACTTCCTACAGGCTAGCAATTTTAAGTGTATGTACAGTAGAAACCTACATGTGCAGTCGTCAGCTAGATTACGACGAATACTGTGCGGCTTGTTCCCCAGACGCTTATGAATGCAGGCACCGCATAGCTTTGAGTTCTAATGATGATATGTTACCCATCCATGCTATCCAAGCGTACCGATATATCAAGGAGACAGCAGCCAGCACTTCGTTTCTGGCATCAGTCAAAGTACTTCAGGTCAAGCATCGAAGCTTTCGAGTAAAGCTTGCTGTCGACGGTTCATGCAGAGATGTCGACTGTCTCAATTGCAGCTAAGACGGTGCATGTGGAAAGATCTTTCCAACTACCTCTCGATACCTTTTGTTCAGTTGACTCATAGCAAGATATAAACACGTAACGTAGCATACAGAAAAAGGATCACCTAGTTCGACTCGTATCAATTTCATTTGCTTGTCAGAGTAAATCTTAGACCCCCACTGTTTCCTATATTTTCTTCGCTTACTTAACGAGCATTGTTTTCTGCAGTAGAAGCCGTTAAGCGTGCTCTCGTATTAACTACACGTGTCACCACAAGGTGCTCTGTTAAGTATTCATGGCGCGATCAACGCTGGTCTAACCCACATCGTGCGGTGCTTACGTTGTCGTAGTTAATTATATTCATCAAGCATGTTAAACGCGATTACGAACCAAAGCGGAAACACCTCACCATCGCACATCCTGCGTAGTCACTGCATGCCCGAACAATGCCGGAAATGGGTAAATGTATTTACCGTATGACGCAACAATTTTTAATCTCTAACACAATGGTTGTCTGGGAGTGCACGAGCCTTGCCCGTGAAGCAATCTACTAATACGACAGAGCCCGGCTAACTGGGTTACGTTACTAGGTGTGCACGCTCTTGTTCGTTGATGGTGCAGTTTCATTATTCCGAGTATAGCCAGGGTAAGCTCTGCAATCATCGAACGGGCCCGCGTGCTTTCCTTCCTTTCTGCATGCGCAGATTGGGTAACGAGTGGCACCGCACACTCTTTGAGATTACATCGCGGGGCGCGCACGCATTTGCACTGGGCGTTGAACTATAGCGGACAGGTTAACAGATAATTCTTGACAGCTTCTTAAGAGCTGCACTCTGCTTAATGGTGTTAATGAGGTAACAGAGACATATGAGGTGCTAGAGGTGCTTGCTTTGTCATGCTTTCTGGCATATAAATATCTGCAGCACTATTTTGTGTCACGAAGTATCCGTCTAATCTGCTTGCTTGTCGCGATATCATCAAACTATTTATTTACTTCACCGCTGCAATTATATTATTTTCGTTTCAGTGTAGTGAAGAGACCATGAAGAAATATTTGTTAATGTAGTTGAAAACAGCGCTGGACATGTCCTGGCTGTTCTTTCACTTCTCTGTGTGTTATTTTGAGGGAGTTGTCGTTCTCGCAGGCACCCAAAAGTTGTGTTTCAAGCAAGCGACTTTCAGTGCTCTAGAGGTACATTTGTTTTTGAAGTTTTACAAAAGGCATTGACACTTCACGCATGAGAACCAGACGAACTGCCATGCAACTAATCGCTTCAGAAACAACGATGGTCGTTTTACGTCCTACAATACTTATAACTGAGCGACCACTTTGTTCTGCTGGCCTATTACGCACTCAATTGTTTACAAACATATGACGGAAAGGAGGCGATGTATTATATGAAATAGTATCATACTTTACGGGGTACTGTTTCAGTCAGAAGACATCTAATCTAGCTGGGAGCCCTTAAATAAAGTTATTCGGTAATGCACGAATATGTTAGCATTTGACAACACGTGCTCGCGTAATCCAGAGGTAACTTTTGTTTGCGCAAGGAAAACATTGATGAAGCTAATTTTTTAAATATCACTGAGTCATTTAAAGCATCACCAAAACTACACTCACATGCTGGCCTCGAGACTGAGATCTCACGGCTGCCTGTGCTGCCCATTCATACTTTTGCGCTTGATTATGTAAATTAAAAATATTTTGTTTCTATTTATAAACAAATTCAAGTACACATTCACTAGAAAACCGGTATTAAATGAGTTACAGGAGAGCACGTGTTTCTTTTCCAAGTAGAACAAACAGAACACACCTTCAAACAGCAAATAGTTCAGTCTCGAACCGGAAGGCCTATTGCAGACGGCGCACCATTTTGCTGTTCAACTATATAGCGGTATGCATGAAACGTCGAGGAAACGCGTTTCTTGGTTGATTGTTAGGTGGGGTTTAACGTCCAGAAACCATCATATTACTATGATAGACGCCGTAGTGAAGGGCTCCGGAAATTTGCACTTTCTGGGGTTCTTTGACGTGCACTGAAATCGGAGCACACGGGCGTACAGCGTTTCCGCCTCCATCGGAAAGGCAGCCGCCGCAGCCGGCATTCGATCCCGCGACCTGCGGGCCAGCAGCCGAGTACATTAGCCACTAGACCACCACGGCGGGGCACGTTTCTTAGTATGAGACTTCCTTTCCCGCAGTTGGTATTCAGTTTTAGAGCGTTCGTCGTGGTGAAAGCAAATTTCTAGCTACTACCACGTTGAAGCCTAATCATAACACCGTCGCGTATACAATTTACAGACGATGAGTGAAGTAGACTTTCGGTACGTGATGCTCAGCCATCAAATGAAACTGGATTCACATGGTTGCTCGGAACACTTCGTTGCTTTAGGGAGTCTTTAGGCATATAAAAAATAAAATCAACAAAAGCAATGGCAGTGGTGTCATCTAGCCGAAATGCGGGCAATCTTGGTTTGCCTTTAACTATTCCGCATTCTGCAGCATCACAAAATCCACCGATTTTGATTCATTCAGCCTGTATATAGCCCTTTGTAGCATGGGTGTGACAATAGCTGCCGTAGCGCTGCGGTTGATATGGTTCGCATACCGAAAAGGTGAATAAGTGAATGTGATTGCGATGAACTGCATTGGTTTGCGAACTCGAGCACTTGCAATGTTATTAGCACTTGCAAGTTATGTACCTCTAATCCTTTCCACACTATTGACATGAGCATGTATAGGTCACAAAGGCCTTTGTCAAGCCGTTCTCACGGCTTTTAGCGTTGGCGACTTTACAGTTTTTGTTTGGTAAATAAATAAAGTTTGAAAGTTTGAAAGTTTGCAAGTGAGGCTGGTAGTCAACTCATTCAGATCCGATCTTGCGTAACTCTACAAAACGCTGGTCTTAGAGAGCACGGCCACTCCATGTACACTCTGGGACCATTTTGTGTGTGTGTGTGTGTGTGTGTGTTTGTGTCAATAGCGCGGCACCCATAAGCACCACCCCCCACCTTTGTTCACTCATGAGATAAGCGCGCGCACCGGCGACCGCGGCCAGAAAGGCGATGTTCTCTCACCAGAGAGAGTAGAAGCGCATGCTTCCCCTTATATATATATATATATATATATATATATATATATATATATATATATATATATATATATATATACTGAATCACAGCGGCGCCAACGGCAAAATACCAGCCGAGACTGTTCACATAATTGCTATCACAATAAAATAGTGCGACTAGTAGCTTTACCGTGCACGCTGGGAGCGTGGAAAGGTGGGCCATTTTTATGTGCTTTTTAAAGCAGGGAATATACTTAGAAAATTGTTGATTGCTCACCCGCTACGCAAAAACTCTCATCAAGAGTTGGCGTGCAGCAGAATAAAGGGACAAATCAATCTACTTGCCATATGTCTAGTGAAAATGAAGACGGCAATAGTTATCCCAACAAACGGATATGTGCCACATAAATTTCTACTGCCTAATCTCTGCATTTCAATAAAAAGTTCTCTCTCTCTCTCTCTTTACTGCCTGTCCAAAAGCTATGATCATCATAAATGAATAAGTTCTAAATAAATTGGTTCAATTTGGCTACTCACAACTTTCACTGGCCTTGAGTAAAGAAATAACTGCGAAGGAACGGCGTCCAATCGAAGACACCGTGTAAGTAAAACGAGCGAATTCTAGGGAAGGGGAAAGACAACGGCGGTGGCGTGAGGACCCCGACGAGATGAAAGGCCGACCCCGACGACGATGTGCTAACGTGGTGTCTGTGACCACTAGTCGTTAAATTTCAAAATCTCTGCGGCAAGAATCAACGTAAAAGAAACGTAGCAACAGCTATATCAATAGAGTAGCAACGATTTAGACGGAACCTAGAAAAAACCTGCATTGCCTAGCCAACGCCCCCCGCCCCCAACCCCGCCCCCAAAAAACTTGGAGATAACCAGATTACTCTTGCGAATCATCCAGGTTCTCTGCTTTAAGGTTTTAAGCGCTTACTACAAGTATCTCCGATTTTGTCGCAAAGTGCGATGGAGGCTAAAGTGAGCGGCAGCGGCGGACAGCGCTGCCACCAAAATCAATTATTATCGTGATCACATATCAACTTGCGCAGCAAAAGGCACTGTGAACAAACTGACCGAACGCAGTGCCAAATAGTTCGAACAGACACATCTTTAACGTATATGTGTGTGTATACTAGGCGCTGAAGCACACGGGTTTCGCCTTGGAATTATCTTGGGCCAGGAAGCTGACTTAGGTGAACCGCGGCTTTTCACAAAATAATCTTTGGTGATTTCGCTAAATAGTTCTCCCATTACTGGGAAGGAAAATGTATTTCAGCGAAACAAGAGAACTTGAAGATAATATTATTATGAAAGAATTTCTTTTTGAGCTTGGTGGTGCGCAGGGTAACCAACTCATTATGCTATTCAGGGTCATACTATCCATTCGTATTGAATCCGTAGTAGAAACAAATAAAACTGTGCAGAACCAGGAAAGAAAAGCAAAGAAAGGTACCCCTTCATCGTAAAAAGTTGGCCAAGGCTGATATCACAGCTGATATCACAGGCTGAGTCACAGCTGATATCTTATCAAGAAATGCATAGTGTACACTAGAATGATGAAGAGCCTCGTTTCATTTGCCGTGACTCCAATTCCTGATGCTCGCAAAGTACATTCATCCACGTAGGAACGAAATAACATTTAGTATGTAATACAGTAGTTTTCACCTTTGGGTCCGCGAAATCGACTCTCGAATCGAAAATAAAATATCCATGGACTGACTGATGATAAGTGGGGCAAAGCGTCCGTCAGCCCCTCCATGCTTTCGTCCGACCGATCGTTCTTGAATCCGTCCATCTGCGCGACCACCCGTGCATCAATCCAATTGTCCGCCTGTCTGTCCATGCGTCCGTCCATGCGTCCGTCCTTCTATCTGTCCGTCGGTTAGTCTGTCTGTCAGTCCGTTCGTGTGTCCATCTAGTGAACACTTCAAGTACCGCCATCTCCCATCTCTTAACTCCTGTGGCACATGCCCGTTCTAGAGCGGGTATGTGCCATCAGTGACTACATACATACATACATACATACATACATACATACATACATACATACATACATACATACATACATACATACATACATACATACATACATACATATGTCTACAGCGTATTGTTGTGATTTGCCGGCACTTACTGAATTTATTATCCCTCTGCGGTGACGTTGAGTCGAATCCTAGACCCAAGGGATCTAGTGAGTCTGTGCGTGGCAAAGAATCATCATCAGAAAACTTGAGTGATGGCAGCCTACTTATCGAGGTACTCGCGGGCCAAAAAGAGTTGATGAAGCGAATGGACAAATTCGACAGTTCACAGAAAGACATAACAAACACATTAGCTCAATTTAAAGATTTACTAGAATCATTGGAATGCGGTTTAGAAAATCTATCAGTATGCCAAACCAAGGTTGCTGCTGTTGAGTTGCACGTAAGCACGAGGAAAAGCGCCATTACTTCCATAGCAGAAAAAGTAGATCACCTTGAAAATCGAAGTCGGAGGGACAACATTATCATTCATGGTGTCTCTGAACCTCAAGATGAAACACTGCCATCGCTTACTTCACGCATAACTGATGACTTTTTTAAGGGCAAGTTAGACTTAACAGTAACCGGAATCGAAAGATGCCATCGGCTTGGCTCAAAGCGGCCTAATAAAACAAGACCTGTAATCGTCAAGTTAATAGATTAGCGCGAAAAACTGGAAATTTTGAGGAACTGTGTGAAACTTAAAGACTCGGGCTTATATGCAACTGAGGACTTTTCACAAAAGGTGCGTCAGGCCAGAAAGAATCTATGGGACAGCACAGTTGTAAACAGGGAATGAAATAAACGTGTTTAACTACTCTTCGATAAGGTGTCTGTGAATGGAAAGCTGTTCGTTTGGGACGAGGCCAAGAATGATATGGTTGCCCTTCCCAGGTACGTGCCGAAGTGACAGGAAAGCCCGCGTTCATTGAAACTGTTAAATGTGAATTGCCGTAGCATTCTAAACAAAGAGCTCGATCTTGAACACCTGATAGCACTTCATGACCCCGACGTAGTCGCACTCACAGAAACTTGGCTTCATGACGGTGTCTATGACAGCGAAATTGCGCCTTCGGGGTTCAACGTGTACAGAAGGGATCGTGATTCCAGAGGGGGCGGAGTTGCGTTGCTGGTTAAAAATATTTACAGGATAGCACGCATGCCTGATGCCCCTGGCGTTGAGGCTCTATTTTGTAAGCTTATCGATAGAAAAGAAAGCCTTGTTATTGGAGTGTTGTATAGGCCCCCTGCCTCAATCCCTAAGGTTTTAGAACAATTACAGCTGTATATTTCGTCTAAAACAAATCAAAACTACCAAGCTTATTTTATGTGCAGACTTCAACCTTCCAGGCATCAACTGGTCTTCGTTTAACGCAGGAAGTTCTGATCCCATTAACGATGAAGCGCTTATTGAAATTGCCTTCCGTTTTGATATACCGCAACTAGTTAGTGATTGCACTCGTGTGCAAGATAACAGTAAATCTATTCTTGATCTTGTCTTTGTGAATGGTAATATTTCCGGAAAAATTGACTGCAAAGTGGCTACAGGTATTTCAGATCACATGGCAGTCTTGGTTGAGCTTCACTCACTGAAGTACAAAAATGATGTTAAATACACACGTGTGCCAGTATTTCATTCTTCCGACGATGCATCCATCATAGACAGACCGGAGATAGCCTACGACGAACTTTGCGAAAGTGTTAATCTGGGTTTGAGTGATGTTAACGCTCTGTGGTTAAAGTATAAGAACACTGCGCATGCGTGCATACAGCTTTTTGTTCCTTTCAAGAAAAAGAAGGTACATATGTCGAAACCCTGGATTACACGAGATATAATTCACATTAAGAGAAAAATTAATCGTCTTCGGAAATCACTAAAAAAGCACACGAGTATCACAACACGTTCTCTGATCCGCGATCTGTCTCGACAACTAAAATATAAGATGAAGATCGAACAACGCAGTTTTTACAATGTAAAGTTAACTCACATGATGAAGGAATCGCCGTCTCATTTTTGGCAATTTATAAGGCCAAAGTCATTTAATAGAGACACGTTTGTTATAAATAACGTTTGCACATCAGATGAAACAGAAATAGCCAATGCATTTAACGAACTCTTCGCATCTGTTTTTACTTGTGATGACAAAACCACCCCCACTTTTAGCAAGTTTAATTACCTGCCTCCCATTGAAAATCTGGAAGCCACAGAAGCTGGCATATTTGAATTATTACTGAATTAGAATGTAATGAAATCTTGTGGCCCAGATGACTTACCAAATGCCTTTTTAAAGAGATATGCTGAATGGTCCTCAAAATTTTTGACAATTATTTTCAATGAATAGTTATCCAGAGGTGTCCTGCCTGAGGATTGGAAATTCTCTAAAATTAAGCCTTTATTCAAACATGGAGATAAACAGTTGGTTTGTAATTATCGCCCAATAGCTTTGACTTGCACATGCTGCAAGTTATTGGAACACATAATTCATAAACACATTACCGGCTTTTTGGAGTCGCACTCAGTACTTTCACCAGCTCAGCATGGTTTTAGGCGTGGGTTTTCCACAGTAACACAATTGGTTGAAATTGTCCATGACTTCGCACTAGCCATAAATAACCAGTCACAGATAGATGCTGTTTTATTTAGACTTCGCGAAGGCCTTCGACAAAATCTCTCATTCCAGACTACTTATGAAACTTTAGGCAGTATTAAAAAACCCACAGCTTTGTCAATGGATACAAGCATACCTAGGATCTCGAAAACAGTACGTTGTTTTTAATGAACATTTTTCAAAAAAGCTGCCTATATGTTCGGGTGTCCCCCAGGGATCAGTTTTAGAACAGTTATTGTTCCTTCTTTTTATAAATGACATGGTGGATGATTGTGGCGTTAAATTAAGACTATATGCCGACGATTGTGTTTTGTATAGTGAGATAAATTCAACTTCAGATCAAAATGCACTGAATTTTGAATTAAAGTGATGCGTTGGTGCAGGACATGGCAGATGGCTGTGAATTACGACAAATTCGCTGTAATGACTATAAGTAACAAGAAAAATACTCTTTTATATACATATACAGTTCATCGTAAATCATTAAATCGTGTCAATGAGTTAGAATATCTAGGTCTTATAATAACTGATAACATTCACTGGGATAGTCATATCACAGCTATTTCTAATAAGGCATTGTCTAAACTTCATTTTTAAGGAGGTCTCTCAAGAGGGCATCTACCATCTGTAAGCTCGCCACTTTCAAAGCATTAATCCTGCCAATTTTAGAATATGCAAATATTATTTGGGACCCGTTTACACAGACGAACACACGTAAGTAGGATAGAGTTCAGAGTAAGGCTGTACGATTTATTTTTAACAGTTACGGTCCATCATCTATTACTCAGTTACTTCGCCAAGTAGCCTTAAAAAGCATTACAGTTAGAAATAAAATCGCTCGCCTTAAGTTCATGTTTAAAATTGTCAAGGGTAAGTTACAGAGCCGAACGTGTGACTACATTTCTTTTTCCAGTGATTATTCTACAACGCTACGACATCCATACTCATTAGTGCCATTTAAATGCAATAGCAATGTTTTTAAATATTCTTTTTCCCCGAACTGTAACAGAATGGAATGAACTCGATGAAGACGTAGTAACGGTAGTTGACTGTGATACATTTCAGGCTCTCCTTCAATTGTAACCCTGATGTATTTTGTATTACGAAAGGCTTGTCTGCATGTAAATTTTGACATTTCCCGTTGATATTGTCAGTTGAATTTTGTATTGTCTGAGTTTGTTGTATTTGTTAAGAAACCTTGTTATATGTTTTGTACTACTCTGCTAGAGCCCCTATCATTGGGGTTAGCAGTATTGGAAATAAATAAATAAATATGGAAGAGCGACCAACCCAAGCCATAAGGAGCTTCGCCTCTACAACAAAACGGAAATGTTGTTATGAACATTATTATTTTTTCGTATCTACACCGTCTTGTGACTACGGTTCCTTCCGATTTCTAAAGCTTTGCCCTACTGCATACCTACATAGCTCACTTATTCCTCCTTTTTTATGAGACTATGGTGGTAAGCGCCACTTTAACAAAAGCTATAGAAAATTGTCAGCTTTCGCCTAGGCCACCACAGAAGCAGCCTCGTCCCCTCGCCGCCTCATGGGCTTCCTGGACGTCCCACAGCTGATTCTAGAGGTTGGAGCTGTGCAGCGTGGACGCTCACAACACCACCGCTTCAACTGAGAGAATGTGCCTAAGGGATGCACGAGCCCAGAGCATAAATTGCAGTTATTATCTAGATAGATCTCTACATATATCCAGCTGAGATCAACCAAGTTGGAGGAGGTCTGAGTTCGTAGTTGCTTCAATCTACCACTTGAAACCTGTCGAGTTTGGAGCTTGGCGGTGAATAAATATGCCATGACTTTTTGAAGAAAAAATCTTGCTCGGCACAGTACCAGGTAATTCTAACCATTTATGTTCAGCCCTCCACCGGATGTCCATGCCCTGCAGAGGAACTTACTACGCGAGCACGGAACGTAAAGCCTGGCGCTACGCGATAGGCTTCCTCAGTACGATTGGATTCGAGTTTGGGGGGGGACGTGCCAGCCAAAAACATAATGTATCTTTCTTGCGCCGCTTCGGAGGCTATATACTTCGTGTTGACGGTAAGGACAACAGCGGGACCTGTAGAAGTTCTGCTTTGTGCCTAATTTCTCACAGCCATCTGTGAGTCATTTAGGATATATCGGCAACTCAGGCAAATGATGGCTACGGCCATTGCCACTCTTTGCGCTTCTTCGCGGTTTGTGCAACGTACACTATGCTACAAGAGTTGACCTATTCTTTGTCAGTAGTGAGGACTATCACTGTAAACGCACGTCAATTGGCGTATTCTGCCACTGTCAACGAAGAGTACTTCCTTGGCGTTTACTGAAGGCTTGTAGTGAATATACGGCTTTACTCTCTTCGAATCTGGATCAGTTTGGGATGTATGTCTCTAGGTATATTAGGCAATAAGAGTGTTTTTTCCATTGGGCTGGCAATGAACTTCTTAAGGGCCTTGCCGTTTATGATAGGCTATCGCTGCAAACTTTTTCTTGAATTTTTCCACATCGGTATGGAAGCCTACTTTTCTAAAGATTCAAAATTTGATCAGAAACATTGGCAGGGATCAGGTTGAATGAGGCGGCAGGCCACATACCTTACTGACAAAAGATTCGGAACAAATGGGCGCGGAACTTCAGTTTAAGCATGCATTACATGGGAGAAGTAAGACATCTGTGAGCTGCTGCGTGTTACGTTATTTATGTCCCCCTCCCCTTTATCTTCGCAACGGTCTCTAATAAACTTCCACCAGTTTACATGCCATTTTTGAAACATCCGCATATGAGAACCAATGATACAGTGGATTCTTTCAAAATACTGACTCAAATGCATTCAGCAGCGGACAACGCGGATGCATTGCTGTTCAGTGAAAAGCAGTCACTCCAACCAGCCCAACTAGGTCGCATGTTGTTTATTCACAACTCGAACGCACCACTGCACCACTCATAGATTTATCCCACGTGCTCCACTTCGTCTGTTAGCGTCACACGTTTTCCGGGGTATAAGGCTAGCGATGTTGTCATCGCCTAATAATTAAATAACGAACGAATCTGTGTGCGCCAAGACACGTGGGCGCAAATAGGCAATCTCGATTCAGCTATTTGTGTTTTTATACGCTCCAACTCTCATTGCAGGTGACCTTGCAAGGGAACATCACGTAGAGATTGTCAATTAGTCGCCTTCCAGGCAATTAACACTGCGTGTCACTAAGTGCGTATCCTCATGGTCTCAAAATGAGAGTTAATAAGAAAGCTCTTCTCCGGCGTCTGAGAGTAATTGCACTGGATAAGGGAAGCACACAGACGGGCAGTACTTGGAAACTGCAGCAAAAAAGCACACTTATTGGCCGCGTTTGATGTCTGTTTTTTCTTTATGTGTTCATTCAGTTATCTCTGAACACTTTTCTAGGCAAATAATGGGGGGAAAAAGCGTTGTTTTACACTGTCACGCAAGCGCACTGGATGCTTGCACAAACAAGGTTTTCGCTTGTAGCGTCGTTAGTGTGCTCAGCTGCGGACACGATGGTTGATAGTTTGATTCCGGCCACAGCGGTCGTGTTTTGATGGCGGTGAAGTGCTAGATACCTGTGCACTGTACTATGTGAGTGCACGTCAAATAACACTATTCAGTGGAAAGTTCACGAGCCCTTCACAATGGAGTGCCCCATATTCAGATCGTGAATTTCGAGCATAAAACCATCTTTCGGTGCTGTTTTAGCGTTTTCGGACATGATTGAGAGAAAATTCGATGGGGCTCTAGGTAAAACCATCAAGTTCAATATGACCTTCATTACTCCATACTATAATAAACGTTTCCACTAGCCGCGACGTGGTGGTCTAGTTGCTAAGGTACTCCGATGCTGACCCGCAGGTCGGGTGATCCAATCCCGGCTGCGGCGGCTGTATTTCCGATGGAGGCGGAAACGTTGTAGGCAGGTGTTCTCAGATTCGGGTGCACGTTAAACAACCCTAAGTGGTCGAAATTTCCGGAGCCCTCCACTACGGCCTCTCTCATAATCATATGGTTGTTTGGGACCTTAAATTTCACATATAAATCAATCAAATCATTTCCACTAAGCGAAAATCCGCAGAGAGCGATGCCATGAGAGCTTGCCGCTAGGGTGAATCGATGTTAAATATTAAATAAAACAAGCCGAAATCATAGCCCTGTTGACATTTTGTGTAATGCTGGTATTATTGATAGTGAAAAAAATCGCCCCATATCCACATGTTTCACTGCACATGTCGTCGAAAGACGATATTTTTGCGTCTGGAGTGTTATGCACAAGAAAATCAGTAAATAGTATTCTGCTGGCGCGGTGTTTAAGTACCTCGATGCGTGCAGTGGAAGGCGAACTAGCGCATCGAGGCACATCACACGTGAGACATGAGCGCTATCTGGCAGTTATCTTGGAAAACGAACCGCTTGGCGTGCGCGCCCGTCTCGTAGGCGGTAAGGTGTCGAACACAAGTCGATGCGTTGGTGCCACCCCCGTGTCGTCTTAGCATTAGCATTGGAAACACTTGCCTTTTCTTGCAAGCGTTGCATCATCAGCGCAGCGTGATGAACGCTAAGGTCTTTGGAATTACCTATGTACGCCTTTTCTAGCTTAAGGTGATACATAGAAAATATTGACGCGTTGTTATTGTGCCTCCGAAATGCGCACTAGTTGCTTTTTAATCGACACGCGCACTAGTTTAAACTCTGAAACTTGAGAAATATTGGTGGGCGCTGCGAATGGAGTTGGATTTCGACCGTTTTGGGCAGCATTTTGGTAGACAAAAAGACAAATCCACCGAGAGACAGAAAGACAGAAAGACTTTATTTTTTTTTGCGTCGAAGGTCCCTAAGAAAACTATTTTCTTTATCTAGCTTTCTGACAGTGATCCGCTTGTCTCTTAGCTGGTGCGTCTGTATTTTTTTTAAATTTTTATTTGGACCAACGCCTCCTAGAAAAACTATGCCTGGAACGTCGCTCTTTTTTCAAGTGGGAGCTTCCTGCCAGCGCAAAATCTCGGAGGCCATGCCTCTTGCCGTGTGTCGCGACCGTACGCCACGTGTGACCGCTCGCCTTAGTACTGCTCAGTCACGTGACATTACCGTACCGCTCTGTCACGTGACATCACAGCTGCTCGGAGGCAACTGTGGGAGCATTGCTGCGTTCGCAAGGGGTGGCCGCCCAAGGCGTTCGCCTCCGTACCGGAGGGGGAGCAACGCGTTGGCAGCTCATGTTCGAAGCATAAATGTTTCTAGGAGGTATTGTTAGGACCTTCTGGGCACCTGTTCTCATTGCTTCAGCCTCCGTAATTCATTCGCTGTGCGTTATCTCGTAATTTAGCGAAAAACCTAGGGCACGCCCATCTAGCCTCGCGACGCACTTTTTTTCACCTGCAGCGCGTGACACCAAAACAGTCAATAAAATTATACACCATCAAACATATAAACAAATAGATAAAATCAAGAACACAAAAATGCCGCGAAGAACGTTGAAACTTGAAATACAATCGGCACCAAAAAATAGAAATGCAGGAAACAGTCATACGTCATAATGGAAAAGATGTAACAATGTCCATTTTAATGTATTGCGAAAACTAAACAATAAAAATACGTAATAAAATAAAGAAGAGCTGTCCATAATGACGCGTACAAACGTGGCCCCATAGAGTATTTTCAATATTTTGGTGCCATAGTGGCGGGGAGGAAGGCAGTGGTCACACTCGTCGAGCGCCTATTCTCTTGGGTCAGCCTATGAACTAACTCAAAGCACAAACAACACACGCCTCAAAGGGGTACTATACCGGCTATACCAGGAGTCGGTCTCCAGTGATCTGGTCACCGGCAGAACGCGTCCTTTTTTGTTGTGTGCTATAATAGTGGAAGGTTTTGGCGCTGTCAATCGTGCTCGCGTAAGCTCCTGAATAAACTTGACTGCTCGCTTGGGCGCATAATTTCAACGCGACATCGCTGAGCAGCTTGTTTTGCAGAAATTCCGATGTCAGTGTCTGGGGGTTTTGTCAATGGCCTCCTCGTTAGCGAAACATCAGCGTTGCCTGTGAGTGAAAATCCGCAGCACATGCAGCGAATGAAACATTGAAAAGTCATCAGTTCATGTGGAACCAGGGATTGGAAGCTGAGAATCCCCGCTCGCTGACAGGATGCGTTTAGTATCTCCGCCACCACGCACGTATGCAGTTCACAGCGTTGAATTGGCGTGCTATTTATAGGCATCTTTCTAATTGTTGGTGATACACACATCTCGCAGGATGTTCAGCGGCTTGATTATCACCCGTAAGACTGTGCAAAGAGCCAACGGCAGGACTTTTCCAGGGGTATCAAACAACCGTGTGGCCGTGTTTCACTGCACCGCATGCATGGCTACTAAAGACACAGATCGTCTGACCTTTGGTTTCCCTTGTGGCCTAGTCAGCGCTTTCAGCAAGATATGATGATTGATTGAGAGGGCGTTACAAAGACGGCCATATTACGCCTTAACACAGCAAGTTCGGCACCTAACAATTTGAAACAATTGCGAAGCTTGTCTAACGTTATGGGGCTTCCTGCTTCGAGTGAGTTCTAAGAGATTTTTTGAGTAACATTTCCTTATAACATAAACAAAATTGCATGGGGCAATATGTTGCCGATTGAAAATACGCGCAATGCTAAATAAGGTGTTTCAAGTATGTCCACACCGAGTAAATCGAGGGTTACGACCCAGTATACTAAACACTCGCAATTAATTATGCCATAACGGTGTATGTTTGATGTCAGCATTTTGACGAAAACTTTATATTAATAAACATCGTCGTCTGAGGGATGAGGACACCATAGCAATAGTTCACTAGCTGCGTTGGCGTGCCTTATGGGCTGCTTTTTGGCGTTGTGAGTGCCCTACATGAAAAAGGCTTTTATTAGTAGCACGAAATGATCGTAACGGCAACAAAGGGTCGGAAAGTCTTGAAACTCTTAAAAAACAAAAAATACCGCTTGATAGCTGCATGCACGCAGTGGAGATGTTAAGCGTAAAAACAGAGAAGCAAACTTGGGAAAACCAAAATTTTCTGAAATCAAGCCTTCGAACATCGTATTACATTTGAGTGCGATATGAAACTACTTCATTTGATATTATTATGCAGGAGGTTGCTAATGCAGTTTTTTACAGCGAAAGCTGTTAAGAGATCAGAACACGGGTCTCGTGCGGCGCCGTAGTTGTCTGCCGCCGCTGCCGCTACCGGTATCCGTAACAAGTATCGCAAGAAATAAAACACTCAGTAGATAAGAAGACGTCAGGCCTGCGCAGAAGGAACAGCACAGTCGCAGAGAAAGCTAGAAGAGCGGCCTTTGAGAGCGTTTTCTAAACACTCATTGGGTAACTCCTGCAATCGCACTTGCTGGCTAACCACTAAGGCTATGTTAATAAATACTTCAGGGTAGTAGGCCACCATTCGCTATGCTATCCTTCGTCATTCTTCTGAGAAGCGTGGTATTCCCTAAATTATTGCGAGGATTTTAGTGTCAAACGTTGAAGACAATGAGGAATTATGCCTGATGTAGGTATGTGCCGCAGTTATCAGGTGATTAAGACGAAGCTTTTGTAGTGAGTAGAAGCATTGGACGAGCCATACGTTAACTTTATTCGCATTGTGTGACGCATGGTTGTTCGTTAGCAGATCTAAAACGCTTTGTTACTCATAATAACGCGACTCCTTTCCCGACATCAAGCCTGTCTAAGACAAGTTTGCCGACAAGTCCCAAGCACCGGTGTGGGGATAGTTATAGCGCGAGAACAAGACGACGACACAGAGACAAGAAGTACACGAAAGACACGTCGTCGTTTTGTTCTCGCGCTATAACTATCGCCATGCCATACCAACTAGCCCAAGCTGCCACACCGGTGTGGGACTTGGTTGTTCGTAGTGGTAGAATACTGGGCTGGCACCCTGTGAACCCGGGCTCGAGCCCCACTGTGTCATTGTTGTTAGGTGTTTTTTGCTAATTTCACGCGATGTGGTTACGGACACCGGCGTGGCGTCGGACAACTACGGCACTGCGTGAGACCCGAGTTGTGATTCCATAACAGCTTTCGCTGTAAAACACCAAGGGAACAACAAAGTTCGAACCCTAGTCCACTGCTTGCCGGCCCAGTATTTCTCTACTGAGTCACGTCAGTGCTTGGAACTAATTTCTAAACTTGCCTTAGGCAGGCTTCATTTCGTGATAGGAATTGCGTTATTATGAGCAATGAAATGGTTTAGAAAACAAGAACGACCAGGTGTCACAAACAATGTGAATTGCGTCCAATG
This sequence comes from Rhipicephalus microplus, assembly GCF_013339725.1. Lineage (NCBI taxonomy): Eukaryota > Metazoa > Arthropoda > Arachnida > Ixodida > Ixodidae > Rhipicephalus > Rhipicephalus microplus. The sequence continues at coordinate 44,151,707 of NC_051173.1, forward strand.
CTACAAACCATTACAAAACTTGTTCTTGATCACGGATTACCTGTGTCACATATTTAAACTATAATTCTTCATAGTCATCAGCCACTGCGTAAAAATTGCACGAAATTCTTAGCAAGTAATCGCTGGCCTGCTACAAAGAATTATGATTATTTAAAAAGTTCTGGGTACTGGTGTAAGAGTGCTTGATTCATTTATCTGAAAAGTGGACAGACAGACAGACAGACAGACAGACAGACAGACAGACAGACAGACAGAAAGACAGACAGACAGACAGAGCGAAACAGACTGACGGAAAGACAGACAGATAGACAGATGGACGGACGGACGGACAGTCCAACAGACAGATGGACAGAGACACTGAGGATGGATGGATAGACAGACACATGGACATAGCCAGTGGATGATTTACGATTGGCCGATATGATCCTTCGAAGCTTCGCCCCACTCATCATCATTCAGTTCTAACTGGTATGAAGCCAATGCTTTCACCAAATTATTGCAAAATCACGACATTTGTAAAGCCCTAAAAGCCACAATATTAAGAAATATATAATAAATATTAAAAAATATGCTGCCTTAGTGTTGTCTAAGACAATTCACGAGATCAGAAACAGGCGGCACCGGAGTTACGTTTAATTTTTCTGCATCTTTCAACGCGGACGGTAATAAAGGCAACTTCCAGTATCCGACATATGATTTGCACACGTAAAGAAATGGAAGTTGAGTACAGGTGTATTAAAACATCGTATCAGTTATTGGACCAATAGCTCCACCTGTATTACATGCTAACGAAAAATCAGCAATAAAGTTGGTTTACGTTTTCTTTTTGTATCGTATTTACACTTACGGTGAAGCACCCCTAATTGCACGATTTCGTTAAAGCGTTCACTCGAAAAATGTACACTTCTTCGGCGTGTTCATGGGGGAGCCTTCAGGGCACTGGAAAGCATCAACAAAGAAAGAAGAATGCCGAAGCGGCACGTTGCATTCTCGTCGCAGGCTGGCATCGTCTTTTTTGCCACAAAGCGCATAGCAGTAACTCATAAAGAATATTTGTTCATCGACAAAGTCATCCAGTCCCCGAAGTCGAAGGTCCTCCACACCACCGCCCGTGGTTGCCTCTTCTTCAGCGGCAGCCTTGAAAGCCTTGTAAGACACCTCCAGTGCCGGTATCATAGGCATTACGCTCATCGCTGCCTGACCGTCTTCTTGGCCTAGGTCACAGTTCAGGCGGCTGTTGTACTCGGCCGATTCGGATTTGCCCCACCAATGAATGATCTCGCCACGGTCGTCAATCGATGTGCCCGCCGGGTCAATGCTTTTGATTATCTCTCTCATAATTAATGTTCCCGTGGTTGCATAGTTCATCGCAAACGTTCCTCCGCGGTAAAAAAGCGGTGGTTCGAACGCTAATAAATCTGTGTCGACTGTATTCAGTAAATAGGTGTACACGTATGCTTGATGGCGATATGTGCGCTGCTTCTTGTAGACATTGTTGAAGTGCTTGTTTAGCTGCAGCTGTTGGTACACGTACGAATTATTCAACCAGAGCTCCATGAACGCCACCTTGTTAGTGTCAGGAAAAGGCTGGTACAGGGTCTTCCTGAAATTTTCCACGAAGAACTGGTTTGGAGGCAAGGTGTTCAGGTATATGTTCTCTATCTTGCGCACCGCTGTCTCCCGTATCTCGCGATCTATCCAAAAGGTCTTCTGCATGATAGTATTAAAGCGAGTTCTGATATTTTCTATGAAGTCTGTGACTTCATGGCGGGCCTCTTCGTTTGGGTAAGCCTTCAATATGTGCCCGAGAGAAGGGAGAAGCCCGAAGCGAGCAGTCACGTGCTCGAGGCACGCAAGCTTCTTTTTCTCTTCGACATTGTCAAGGAACATGAAGCCCGCCTTTCCGATAGCCACCCAAACGTGAGACTGGATGAACATCCAGGCGATTCCGATCGATAGCTCTACTTCTGAGTATTCACGAAACAAAGTGTCAATGCTTTTCAAAATGCCGAGGTCTTCAGCTACTGCGAAGTTGTCTGTAACCCAAAATAGACTCTGCCTGCTGTACGCGCTGTTGAGGCTTTTCAACCAAAGGCCATGCTCAATGCTGCTTGTCTTGGTGTCGAGATCGCCGATGAGGAACCATGACTGGTTGCCTTGAGTTTTATGGTTGTTGGCGTCGGTGAACGACTTCTCCAGTTTCTGCAGCAGCGATGGTTCGTAGTCGACATATTCTACTAGCTGCAATGCCTTTAGTTGCTCTTTAACGATTCTCGCGTAGTCGACGGGGCTCAGGGGTTTCTGGATGCGATCATGCCAGGCTACACCGTTGAAGTGCCTCTTGAACAACAACACCTTGCCCGTACTTGAGTTGGTAATAACTTGCAAACTGAAGAGAAAATTCAAGTCGTAGTTGGCCGAGACATTGATCATGATTTCCAGTGGCCGAACTTTAGTAACGTTGGGATTTCTAAAGGGCCACTCTAGATTCACAGAGTTCATGAAAGCGGTGAGCCATAAAATGTTGGCAAGTATATCGCTCTGTTGCGGATCCATGCACTTGTTGTAGAGTCGAGTTGCCCTCCCATGAAACCAAATATCTGCGGAAAGCTCTTCTAACATGCCGATCCGGGCGTCCTCGTTCATTTTGCCTTGAAGAGATTGTTCTGGGAAGTGTTTTTGCCAACCACTGCAAACGAACGCGTAAAAGTCGACGCACGGATCATAACTGGTGTTTATCGTGGCAGAAAGTCTCTTGGCATGCTCGATGCAGGCGTCTTTGATGCAGTAACCGACCGTCTTCTTATGTCTGAAGAAAAGCATGACTGCTACGGCGCACGCCAGCAGCACCACCAGAAACAGGACAACCGCCACAATGAGTTGCTCTCGAGCACGTGTCGGAACCTCCTCACTTGTGGTTGGCGCCGGGGCTTCGTCATTACCCAGAGTCTGCAATGACATGAAACATTGTTTAGCGCATAGAAACGTGGATTCTGAGTGAAAAAAGAAAGTTGTAAAACTCCACCGTAAGGCATGGAGGCTGGGATTTTACCCTTGGTTGAAATGGCGCATAAGGTTGAAATTGAAAATACTACCACAGGACAACGGCAATGGTGAGGGCAGAGGGAATGATATTCTGAGGCGATTTCACTGAACTGTTTAGCTTCATAGTGCACACTTTACGAAAGGCAACGTACACGTGAAAGACGGAGCATGCTATATATTCGAATCCAGAAAATCTAGACCGTTGAATAATGGTACACACATAATGCTCTTGAAGCTCTCGGTGCCCATTATTCAATAATTTTTCCACAACCACACAATTTTCTAAAAAAAAAGAAAGCTTCGCAGACATGTCTCTATAATAAGTGGTCTTCGCGTATTTATAACGTGACGATATCACTTCCACGCCGTCGCGGTGGTCTAGTGGCTAAAGTAATCGGCTGCTGACCCGCAGGTCTCAGTATTGAATCCCGGGTGCGGCGGCTGCATTTACGATGAAGGCGTAATGCTGTAGGTACGTGTGCTCAGATTTTGGCGCACGTTAAAGAACGCCAGGTGGTGAAAATTTCCGGAGCCTTTCGCTACAGCGTCTCTCTGACTCCTATGTTTGTTTTGGGACGTTAAACCCCACATATCAATCAAAAATTTCATTTTCATAACTATAAAACAGCGATTCACCTGATTGCACAGATGTAATTGTGGTTGAAGGTAAAAAACCCTAGAGACACTGTACCAACTGAAGTCAAAGTTTACAAAATGCTTTAAAACGAAAAAAAAACACAGGAAAAAGTCACAGCTTTGCGGCAAAGGCGAAGTAATGAACGTGATAGCAACAAATCGGAAGGTCTTGCGCAGATTGGCAGGAATATCTAAACGTGCCCCGCATTTCTTACGCATAAATGACGCACAAAATGTATTCATAGGTACAAATAGACGCGAATAAGCGTCTCAGTTGTTACTTCGCTGTGTCTGAAAAGTGCGCCCTCTTCACAAACAGTGACTGTGCAACGATATCCGTCACCTTTGTGCGCCCATTAACTTCAACATAATTTTTCCAGTGCAAGCCTTACGCTAGCCAAGACGTATAATCCTCCCACCAGGAGATAAGGCAACGCGAGAGATCGTCCACTCCCCTCCTCTCAGCGGGCCAAAGTACGAGTGAAAGATGGGGCGGTATCCCTCGGTGGCTCAGGGGTTAACACCTCAGATTCAAGACGCGGAGGTCCAACGTTCCATTCCGCACACCGTAGGCTTTTTCTGTATTTTTTCTTCCTCGCGTTTTACTATATATACAGATACCATGACGTCTGGGTTCAGACAGCGTTTATTCAGCCAAAGGCTCAGCAGCGAAAAGGCAGTCTGAGACCGAGTGCACACACACCTGATGATGATTGGGGTGGCACCTAATGAAGATGCGGACAGGGACCCACATGAATGATGATGATTATAATAATGCATATATGAGAAGAAGCGCATGACGAATGCCCACATTAATTCCCCCCACATCGAAGAGGCCAACCTGGCCGTAGCAAGTAAATGTGGCAGAGAACGTCACCTGAAGGGCTTCAAGCGAGACACGTGCACGATATCTGTGGTGCGGTCATGGCGGTATGTTTGGACGACAAGTGGGGTCACACGATAAGTAACGGGCAAAGTCTGTTCGATAACTATGTAAGGCCCAATGAAGTGTGGCTGAAACTTGTCACACAGACTAGGTGTGTACGAATAGGTGTGAACAGGATCACCTCGTCACCAGGTCGGAAGAATACAAGGCGACGGAAGGCGTCATAAATGACTTTTCGATCTTGCTGTCACGCTTCCGTATTGATGCGAGCACGATCACGACACCGGACTAGTATTGAAATGTATTCCTCGCTGGAAGACAGAGACGAGTTGACGTCACTGTTGAAAAAGGAAACGTCGAGGAAGAAAGTAGGGTAACGGCCATGAACGAGGTGGAATGGCGAATAACCGGTGGTGCACTGAGCGGCCGTGTTGTAGGCAAAGGTGAGGAAAGGTAGGAGAGTATCCTAGTTTTTGTGCCCTGGACTGATGTAGACGGCTACCATATCAGCAAGAGTACGGTGAAATCTCTCGGTGAGAGTATTGTTCTGAGGGTGGTTGCTTGAAACTGTCTTGTGCGTTATTCCGGAGGCGCGCAATACTTCCTTTAGTACTTATGACATGAACATCCTTCCACGGTCACTCAGCAATACATGAGGGGCGCTGTGGCGCAGAATGATGGCGTGCAAAATGAAGTCGGCAACTTCCGAAGCAGAGGCAGTTAATGCAGACGTTGCCTCCACGTAGCGTGTCAAGTGGTCTATGGCGGTCACTATCCATCGTTTGCCAGTAGATGTGACGGACAGAGGGCCGCAAAGGTCAATACCTACAACCTCAAATGGCGTTGTGGGGCACGGAATTGGCTGCAGAGGCCCGGCTGGTGCAGTTGTCTGGATTTTACGACACTGGCACGGGACACAGGAACCGACGTAGCGCGCGATGCTAGTAGAAATACCAGGCCATTAGAAGCGACTTCGAATGCGGTCGTGAGTTTTTTGAATACCAAGGTGTACGGCAGTCAAGTCATCGGGGAAGGCTTTCAGCACGTCAAGTCGAAGAGAGAGTGGTAACACGGAAACCCAGCGTTCACCATCAGGGTGGCAGATGTGACGGTACAGGACTCCATTCTGAAGCTTAAATCGCGAAAGTTGACGACGATGCCGTGCGTTATGTGAATGGGAAGCTCTTGAGATATGGTTCATAGTACGTCTACAGTACGAATCAGACAACTGGCAGGAGTGAAGTGTGCGCTTGTCGTCCGATAATAGCTGGTCAATTTAGGCGAGCACGGGTGCTGCAGTAGAAGTGATGGCTGAACTTTTACCGATGCTTAGCTGGGTATTTGGTAGCGGGCAGCGGGAAAGGGCGTCGGCGTCTTCGTGTTTTCTACCTGACCTGTAAATGATATCGAAGTCATACTCCTGTAAACGTAGAATCCATCGACCCAAGCGTCCAGTCAAATTCTTCAACGTGGAAAGCCAGCATAGGGCGTAGTAGTCCGTAACGATCGTGAAATGACGGCCGTGGAGATAGGGACGGAACTTTTCCACTGACTACACCACATCCAAGCACTCCTGCTCAGTTATGGTATACTTTATCTCGGTCGCGGTTAGTGTTCTACTGGCAAATGCAACTACTCTCTTTTGTGAAGAGGTGTCGCGTTGTAGCAGAAAGGCACCTATACCGCGGCCGCTAGCGTCCGCATGTAGGATGGTCCGTGCGGCCTCATACAAGTGGCGGAGTATAGGTTTGGACGTGAGGGCACACTTTAACAGGTCGAATGCCATTTGACATTCTTCCGACCACCGAAAGGGCACGTTGAAAGAAAGAAGCTGGTGCAGTGGAGCCGCTATTCATGCGAATTTCCGCATAAAACGGCGAAAATAGGAATTGAGACCAAGAAAAATTCGCACCTCCTTTGGCCTTTCGGGGCACGGAAAGCGAAGCGCCGCCGCAATTTTGTCGAGATCCGGTCAAATTCTGTGTTTGGTCATGACGTGGCCCAAAACCTTGATAGTTTTGTGGCGAAACGGCATTTTTTTGTGTTGAGTTGGAGACCAGTGGCGGCAAGGCACGTAACAACGTCATCGAAACGTTGCAGGTGCTGAGGAAACGTTGACGAAAAAATGACAATGTCGTTCAAGTAGCAGAGACAGATCTTTCATTTGAGACCGCGTAGCGCGGTATCGATCATGCGCTCAAATGTAGCGGGCGCATTGCACAGCCCAAAAGGCATAACCTTTTCCTAAAGGCTAATCCTTTTCCTTTTTTTTCCTAAAGGCTAATCCTTCCTAACCTAAAGGCTAATCCTTTTCGTGCATAGGAATTCGCCAGTATCCCGAACGCAGGTCGAGGCTTAAAAAGTATTTCGCGCCTTAAAGGAAGTCATCTTGTTGAGCACCCTGTAATCATTGCAAAAGCACACGGAGCCATCCTTCTTACGAACGAGAACCACAGGCAACGACCAAGGGGTAGATGAAGGGCGAATTACCTCTTCTTTGAGCATGTCAGCTACGTTTTCTTCGATAATTTTTCTCTCAGCAGAAGACACGTGGCAGGGCCGGTGGCGTACAACAGATGTTCCGACAGTGTGGATTCGATGCGTTGTAGCAGTAGTGCGGCCCAACGTCGAGGAGTAAACATCAATGAAACTTGCGTGTTTCTTCAACAAAGCAAGTAGCTGTTGCGTCTGTGAAGGTGTGAAGTCGTCGCTATCGCCTACAGTAAAGGCGGAAGAAGAAGCGGGCTCACCCCTTGGGCTGTCGTTGGAGGAGACGGCATGAAGTGGCATGACGCACGCAGGCTCGGGATCCGTCACGCAGGCCACCATGGTGTTCTGAGGAAGTAGAACTTTTCGGATGTATTCACAGCATTGACAAGTGCGGAACCATTAAGAAACTGAACTACAACGGAAGTGAGAATGATGCCTTTACTGACGCAACTAAATGATGGTGAGACCAAGACGTCACCAAGGTCGATGTCCTTGGAGGTAATAGTTACAATTCGCTCTTGACCTGGTGGTAATTTGGTATCTTCCGCAACTGTCAAACGAAGTGGCCCCTGGGAGTCGTCGTTGAGCGTGCAGTCCGTGTTTGTTAGGTTGACGACGCGTTGGCCACAGCAAATAGCCACGGTGGCAGAATAAAGAAAATCCCACCCTGAAATTCATTGGTGAGAGCAGTCAGTCAGGACGGCGAACTGAATGTGATGTCGGATACCATCAATAAAAACGCGGGCTGTACAGAAAGCGGAAAGGCGAATGGTATACCCCAAGAAAGCAAACAGCGTGGGTACATCGTAGGGGGTCATAACTTTTTTTCAGACGTTGGCTTAAATCAACACACAACAGAAAATGCTTCACCCGTGTCCACCAGAGCATCCACGTACACTCCTTCCACTACCACGGGCCTGGTGGAGAAATATTAGTCTTAATTCAAAATGCCGTTTTTCCCCCAGAAACTGCATCACTTAGTTTCGAATGACTGGCAGTGACAAATGAGGCAGGCCGAAGTGGGGAGGAGGAGCAGTGAAAGGGCGATGGTGAACGGCGTCTGGAGTGCCGGCTGTTCCGATCGAGGTGCACTCGATGCGCGCGGAGAGGAAGACTGGTGAGGAGGCAATGAATGGCGTTGACCTTGATAGTACAAAGTATGTCGTTCATGCAAGTCGTAACCGCGGCGCTCGTCCTGCCGGCGCTTGTGGCAGAAACGAAAATTGTGGCCGTGATACCCACAGTAACAGCAAACTGGGCGAGATGAGCGTCAGGGGGAAGGGTACAAACTATGCGGAGTACCTGAAGAGTGTGATCAGGTGGGCAGAAGAAGGGCCAGGCGGGATCGAATGAAAGTTGAGGGGAGAAGCGGCAGCGACCGACGCGTAGGATGGTAGCAGCAACGCCTAGTTTACCTCACTGGGAGGCACAGCAGCCACCTGCGCGTAGGTTCGTATTGGCCGAGACGAGGGTGACTGGACGTGAGCCGGAGAGTTCAGAGATGTCAGTTCCTTCCTGATAATGTCACGTAATGCTGCTCCAGTAGACTGTGGAGAACACGGCGGAGAAGGTGGGAAGCCCATGTTCTGCAACTCTTCACGTATTATGTCTCTTATGATGTAACGAAGAGGTCTGTTAGATTGTTCACCTATGTCTGATTGTAGACGAACCGAGTCCAGAGTATCGAGGCGGTGACATGTCGCGACGACGTCGGCTATGGTAGCCGGGCTCTGAGCAACCAGGGCATTGAAGGCAACAGGGCCTATACCCTTCATAATGTGGCGTAGTTTGTCGGACTCTGGCATGGATGAATTGGCCCGCCGGCAGAGCGCAAGAACTTCCTTATTGTACGGCGTGTACGACTCACCGGAATGTTGTTGGCGAGTGTCGAGGGTTCTCTTCGCTACTGCGGACCGAATGACCGGTGTGCTGAAAACGTGACGGAGCTGCTGCTCGAAGGTCGCCCAGTAGGGTACGTCGGTGATGTGGTTAAAGTACCATGTGTTCGCCACACCAGTCAAGTATAAAGAGACGTAACGGAGCTCGGCGCTATCGTCCCAGCGATTAGCAACACTCACGCAGCTGTACTCATCGAGCCAGTCCTCCACGTCTTCCCCGCGAGGACCAGCAAAGAGAGGGGGATCACGCTGGTTGTTGTGTACGTAAACAGAAGGCGCGGCTGAAGACGGCGGGGAGATATGGCAGCAGTGCCGGCAGGCTCGTTCTGTGACATGCTGCCAGACAGTGGGGACAATCAGCGGCCTGAACGCAGCTCCAGAGAATCGAGCGAGGTGGGAGAGAACCGAGAACCGTATATCCACCTCTAACACGTATGACGTCTGGGTTGAGACAGCGTTTATTCAGCCAAAGGTGCGGGAGCGAACAGGCAGTCTGAGACCGAGCGCGCACACCCGATGATGACTGTTGTGACACCCAGTGAAGGTGAGGACAGGCACCAGACAGATGATGAAGATTATGATAATGCATATATTAGAAGAAGCGCATGACGAATTCCCACAATATGTATACATATCAAGGCATCACGACGCGCCGAATGAATGTAAGTCATAAGCCATGGTGTGAAAACCATCTCATGCATGTAATGTAGAGAAGCGTTCCAAATTCTGAAGGCCACGGCAGTGCTATGCAAACAGCACAGCGGTACCATCTGACGGTTGCTCGAAAGCACGCACTGCGCACGCGTTTTTTATTGTATCTCTTAGCCGGCCCGTTCCCTCGAAGTACGCTCATTAGTGGTTCTACGACAGAAAACCATGGAGTGAACATGATGGGCACCATGGTTAAGGGCTGTGTAAATTTGAACCATCAGGTATTCTTGCAATAGCGTTCGCAGAGATCTCGCAGTACACGCGCCTCTGCCATTTCGCCTACACCACAATGCGTCCACCGCAGCAGTATCTTCTAGGAACCCGCAGGATATTTGCGGTGAGAAGAAGAAATTTCAACATGCATCTGGTACCTTTTAACGTATACCGCTTAAAAAAAAGCAATGCGAAGTGTCTTTTCCGCTACGTTGATTGTCCGGTAAATACTTTCGGCACGCAAGTAGTATCGTGAGTCCAAGTTACGCATTTTCCTCCCGTTATCCTCTTTCTGAGCTTCGGCGGCGACTGCGGAAGTGCAACTTAGCGCGCGCAGGTAAACTAACCAAACCGGCAGGTTGACAATTAAAAAAAATTGGCAACCTGCCAATGTAGTCGAAAGACGATAGTCTTGCATCTGGACAGAGTGAACAAAACGTTTATTTGATGTTCTGCGCAAGAAAATCGGTGAATGGTATTCTGGAGGCACTGCGGTAGAGTGCCTAGAGCGTGTAGCGGAGGCGAACAAGCGCATCGAGGTACGTTAGACATAAGCGCCATCTAGCAGTTATCTTCAAAAACGAAGGCGCGCAGCCCGCGGAGAAAGATGCGCGCCAGTCTTGGAGGTGATGAAGTGTAGAACGCAAAGCGACGGGCAGGTGCCGCCACCGTGACGTCGTAGCGAATCGTTGGAAACACCTTTTTGAGCTTCGCGCTGTGCTGACAGTGCAGCGCGATAAACACTACATTCTTTAGAGTTATTTGTGTGTGCCTTTTTAGTATAAAGACAGACAGACAAAACTTCAAAGTGTTGTTATAGTGCCTCAGGTATGCGCAATAATTGCTCTTTATTCGACAATCGCACAACTATAAACGCTAAACCGCAATATTGGTGGGCGTTGTGAATTGGGTTATCCGTTTTGTGCAGTTTAGGTATTGTAAGGGTGGACAAACAGATAAATGTACAGACAGACAGACAGACAGACCAATATTTTTCCGTCGAAGGTCTCCAAGAAAGACTATCGTCTTTAAAAGCACGCGCATGCGTCATTTGTGCTATCTAGCTTCGCAAGGACGACAAAATGGGCTACGGTGTCGTACGCAAAGCGTGTTCTTAGTCTGTACCGTTTCTAGCACGGCTGTACGTCGAATCTATTGACATGATGCTAGGACACTTCATGGTCGGTTTATTAGGTTGATATTGATAAAAATTGGCATGGCAAGATGCTAGCATGTGACGAACATAAGTGATATAGGAGTATCAAACATGTGGCCCATTTACCTTTTGATGGCGGCCAGCCCCCACATGATTGTTTTTTGTAAGCATTGTCTTTAGCTACAGAGGCCTGGTCTTGAGAAATCTGTGTGTGTGTGTGTGTGTGTGTGTGTGTGTGTGTGTGTGTGTGTGTGTGTGTGCTTGTGTGTGTGTGTGTGTGTGTGTGTGTGTGTGTGTGTATGTGTGTGTGTGTGTGTGTGTGAACACAGTGTTGTTCAAACATAACCGTAAGATAAAAAACACAGCTCAGAGTCGGTGTTCAGTTTTCAGTAATTTTGGATAACACTATAAAGTATTCGGTAACGACCCATATATGTTACGGGGCAATATCTTCTTTCTGTAGTTTACGTTACCGGAAATTTTTACGCTAAACTACCTGAACCCCCCCCTCCCGCCCTCACTCTTGTTGTTGCCGCTTCGCGCCCACTAGGTCCACTGTTCCGGCCTTTTCGGTACTAAACATTTTTACGGTGGCCTGCTAAGCAGGCTGAGTCTGAAACCCTTGTCATAATATTAAAATTATGTAACTCTCACTCAGCTACTGTAGATACAAACTTTGTGCCAAGGTATTGATGGTCTCTGCCACTCGGGACAGTTTCATCATCCTGATGTAAGCGAAACTTGGCAATGCGATATTATGAATGTAAAAGAAACGTGAAGTAATCGCCTTAATATGAAGGTTACGGCATTATGTCATGCACGTCGTATTTTAAACAACACAATCTCAGTACTAACGATCACTTCATCAAAATCATATATACCAAACTTAGCAAGGTGAACACCGCAATGCAGATTTTGTTTTCATGGTATGTACGAGAATTCGCGCAGAAATACGAATTAAAAACTGGTGGTATAGTTAACGACATGCCTTAACTAGAATTCATTGGTTAGTATCAACGCCCGGAATTGAGGTGTGCTACTTCTAGCTTCTGGTTCGCCATACACTAATAGCGAAAGTTTTTGTGATCTGTTCTATTTTTTGACATTTACTTAATGCCAATGCTTCTTTAAGCAACTTTTTAGCCAGAAGTACAATACTGTGTGAGTCTGTGTCGTTGTGTGTCTGTGTGTATTCTTGTGCATTCTACCATGTGTGTGTGTGTGTGTGTGTGTGTGTGTGTGTGTGTGTGTGTGTGTGTGTGTGTGTGTGTGCGTGTGTGTGTGTGTTGTGTGTGTGTGGAGAATAGAGCTTAAGAAAATAAAAATTTCTTTACAACACGCAACAAAAGGTAACGTGGTAAAACAGCCACACTGTGAGCTACCACGAACCGAACGCAGAAAGAAGAATCAAAACTTGCGGCAGATTCCACGCATGGCGCATGTGTATAGGTAGTGGATCAACCAGGAACGTCAGATAACCTGTTGCGTTTTTGTTGCTTGAAACTTGAATTGCACCTTTGAAGTGTTTTTCTTTCTGCGGGAATTTGGTGTATTGTGGAGTTTATTTTCAGTATATGTTGAATTGTTTCCAATTCGCAGTTTAGTTTGGAAATAATTTTTGTGCTCCGAAAAGAAGTGCGAACTTGAAGCTGGGACCTGAAGTTGGCAACATTAAACGCTAGAACCTTATCTAACGAGGGAAGTCTAGTTTTACTATTCGAGGAGCTAGAGGGTGTTTAATGGGGTATAATAAGGCTCAGCGAGGTTAGGAGGACAGATGAGGCCTATTTGGTGCTACAGATTGGGCACGTCCTTTGCTATCAGGGCTTGGATGACAGAAGAGAACTTGGAGTGGGGTTCCTAATCCATTGAAACATAGCTGGCGAAATAGAGGTCTAGTATAGCAATAATGAAGGGTGGTAGGTATCGTAATTAAACTGAATAAGAGATACAAGATGAAAGTGGTAGAGGCTTATGCGCCTACATCCAGCCATGATGGCGCTTCAGGTGAAAGATTCTATGAGGATGTGGAATCGGCAATGGTTAAGGTAAAAACACAGTATACTATACTGATGGGAGACTTTCATGCAAAAGTAGGGAAGAAGCGGGCTGGAGACCCGGCAGTAGGAGATTATGGCATCGGTAATAAAAAAGCCAGAGGTGAAATACTAGTAAAATTCACAGAACTCAATAATTCACGGATTTCGAATACCATCCGCCAAAAGCAAGGAAAGCATAAGTGGACATTGATGAGCCCTAATGGCGAAAATAAGAACGAATCAGACTTCAGAATGAGTGCACACCCAGGCATCGTGCAGGATGTCGAAGTGGTTGGCAAGGCAAGGTTGGCAGTGACCATAGAATGTTACAGTCCTGAATTCGCCAAGATAGAAAAATGAACGACAGAAACTGATACGCAGGAAGCCAATCAATGAGCTAGCACTGAGAGGGAAAGTACGGGAATTCAGAATCTCGCTTCAGAACACGTACTCGGCTCTTAGTGAGGAAACCATACTTAGCGTAGTAAGAGTGAATGCTAATCTGACGAGTATCATTACGGAGTGTGCAGTGGAAGGTGGAGGCAGGGTTGTTAGACAGGACACTGGCAAGCTTTTCGAGGAAACAAAAAATCTCATTAAGAAGCGTCAAATCATGAAAGTCACAAGTACAACAGACAAAATAGAACTTTCAGAGCTTTCGGAGTTGATTAAAAAGCGTAAGTTATCCGATGTAAGAAGGTATAACATGGTGAAAATTGAACACGCTCTGAAAAGCGGTAGAAGCGTGAAAGCAGTGAAGAGGAAACTTGGGATAGGCGAAATCGGATGTATGCACTAAAGGGCAGATAAGGCAAATAACTATGAATATAGATAGGATAGTTAAAACAGCGGAGGAGTTTTACAGAGATCTGTAGAGTAGCTCGGACAACCACGACCTTAATACTATAAGAACTAGCAGTAACCCAGATGACACCCCACCAGTAATGATAGAAGTCAGAAAAGCTTTGGAGAGCATGCAAAGAGGCAAAGCTGCTGGTGAGGATCAGGTAACATCGGATCTGCTGAAAGATGGAGGACAGATTGTGCTAGAAAAACTAGCCACCCTGTTTACGAGGTGTCTCCTGACGGAAAAATTACCAGAGTCTTGGGAGAATGCTAGCATCATCCTAATAAATAAGAAAGGAGATGACAAGGACTTGAAGAATTACAGGTCTATCAGCTTTCTCTCTGTAGTATACAAGCTATTTGCAAATGCAATTGCTAACAGAATAAAGATAACATTAGAATTCAATCGACCAAAGGAACAAGCAGGATTTTGAACAAGCTACTCAACAATCGACCACATTCATACGATCAATCAGGTAATGAAGAATTGCACAGAATATAGCCAACTACTATACATAGCCTTCATTGATCACGAGAAGGCGTTTGATTTCGTAAAATATCAGCATTCATGCAGACACTGCGAAATCAGGGCGTCAATAAAGCATACATAAAGATCCTTGAGAAAATAAACAGGGGATCAACTGCTACCATAGTGCTTCATAAAGAAAGCAACAGAATACCAATCAAGAACGGTGTAAGGCAGGGGGACACAATCTCCTCAATGCTATTTATCCTCGCGTGCTTCCATGACGTTTTTCAGAAGCCTAGAATGGGAACAGTTAGGAAGAAGAGTTAATGGAGAGTACCTTAGTGACCTGCGCTTCACCGATGACATTGCATTGCTGAGCAACTCAGGGGACGAATTGCAGCTCATGATTACGGAGTTAGACAAGGAAAGCAGAAAGGTGGGTCTTAAAATTATTCTGCAGAAAACGAAAGTATTGTGCAACAACCTCGGAAAAGAGCAGCGCTTCGAGATAGGTAATAGTGCACTTCAAGTTGTAAAAAGAGTGTCTACTTAGGGCAGAAAATAACCGCGGAGCCGAACCACGAGATCGAAGTAACTATAAGATCAAGAATGTGGTGGAGCACATTTCGGAAGCACTCTCAAATTATGACAGGTAGATTGCCACTATCCCTCAAGAGGAAGGTATATAACAGCGGTATCTTAGCGGTACTTAGCTGCGGAGCAGAAACTTGGAGACTTACAAAGAGGCTTCAGATTAAATTGAGGGCGACGCAGGGAGTGATGGAAATAAATATGGTAGGTGTAACCTTAAGAGACAACAAGAGAACAGAGTGGATTAGGGAACAAACAGGGGTTAAGGATATCATAGTTGAAATCAAGAAGAGGAAATGGACATGGGCCGGGCATGTACCGAGTAGACAGGAAAACCGCTGGTCATTAAGGGTAACTGACTGGATTTTTAGAGAAGGCAAGCGGGTTAGGGAGAGAAAGAAAGTTATGTGAGCAGATGAGATTAAGTAGTTGGCGGGTATAAATTGGCAGCAGCAAGCTCAGGACCGAGTTAACTGGCGGAACATGGGAGAAGCCTTTGTTCTGCAGTGGACGAAGTCAGGCTGATGATGATGATGATGATGATGATGATGATGATGATAAAAATGATGGTGATGATGATGAATAAATGCGAAGCATTCCTTAGCCAAGTTTGACAACTTTGAGATTTGAGTCTATCTATCTATCTATCTATTTATCTATCTATCTTTCTAGCCGCCGAAATTTAGCTGCCTTCGCCGTTTCGATAATGGTTTCAATATCAAAATAGGCATGGCGTTTTATGACTCTAAGACGACCATGAGTGACTAGCCACAACAGAAAAATCACGACATGAATGTCATGAATATCACGATATTTAGTGGCCTTGTTGCTCTTGCTGTGGTTCGATAGAGTGACATGTTGCGAACCTGGTATGGTCAAATCATGACGGCATGACGAGCATAAATGACAAGTCTTAACATGAAATCTTGACATGCATGTCCTTAATGTAATGATTTACATTAATGATCTCGCTGCTCTTGCGGTAGTTTCATTCACATGACACATTGCAAAACTGGCATGGTATGACAATACTGTATGACGAGTATAAATGACAAGTCATAACATGAAAATCTTGACATGCACTTCTTGATTGTCATGATTTACACCTAATGGTCTCTATGCTCTTGCGGTAGTTTCATTCACAAGACGTATTGCAAAACTTTTATGGTATGGCATGGCTATATGGAGAGCATAAGTGACTTGTCATACCATGAAAATCAAGACACGCATGTCATGTTTACATTTCAAGGTCTGCTTTTGCGGCGGTTTGTCCACATGACGTGTTGCACAAATGGTATGGTATGACAAGACTGCATGGTGAACACAACTAGCAGACCCTAACGTGGAATTCATTACATGTGTGTCATGCAAGTCATGACTACACGCCACTCTCATGGGGCGCTCGCGGTCGTTTCAATAGCTTAACAAATGCAAAACTTGGTATTAGGGACGTGAATGGATTACGAAGGTTTGCAAATGCTGCAAACATGATAATCATTACATGCATGTCATGTAACAACATGACAACATGCCACGCTCACGTTGTGCTCGCGGCTGTTTCGCAAACTTTACAGATACCAAATTTGGTACTACGTGTCGGGAACGGACGGCGAAGGTAAGTGACATGTTTAAAAATGATAATTATGACATGTGTATTAATCAAACATGAATAATTTCTACGTTAATAGTGGGCTTGAGGCTGTTTCGCTAGCTTCAAATATACCAAATTTGGTGCTACGGGTTGTCAATCGATCATGAAAGTTTATGACTGGTGCAAACACGATAATCATGACATGCGTCTCATGTAAGATAGGGACAACATACCACGCTATTATGCGCTCGCGGCCGTTTCTCTAGCTTCAGATGTACCCAATTCGGTACTACGAGACGTGAATGGACGACGAAGGTAAATGACACGTCCGCACATGATAAACATGATACGCGTGTCATGTAAAACATGGCTACATGCTACGCTCATAGCACGCTGACGGCCGTTTCGCTAGCTTCAGATATGCTGAATTTGGTATCACGTGACGTGAATTAGTGACGAACGTTAAAGGCACGTCCAAACATGATAATCATAACATGAAATTCATGTGCGGCATAAATTACGAACACCTCTTAGCTGTGTGCTGATCTTAGTGTGCCATTTCAACCTTCGCTATTGTTGCTTCACATATCACAGATTCCCAGTGCGCGTGGGATCTGCCAATTGTTTCATAATAAATAGTGATCCCAACTACAAACCATCAAAACACACGAAGCGCTTTTCAGTTATTCCAAGAGTACCAATGGATAAATATATACGCACGGGCAAGAGTACTCATATGCAGAACAAATACGTCTGCTAGTTTTAATACTTCGAATATTCTAATAGATCTAAGCATTCTTGATGATATCGCTATATTCGATGCCGCCTGACGCCCTCCATCAATGTGCAGCTGGAGGGCCGTGTGTCAAGAAGTCTCGCGCTCTCAGGGACTCTACATTTATTGATGCTGTTGATACGACAATCCCTTTGTGAATTGTTTATGGCGGTGGTACGCAAGATACTGTTGACGCGAGGCAAACCTTACAACGGCCAACTGGTCGAAGTGTTGATGACCGCTAACAACCTGCCATTCCGATGGAATAGAGTAACCTGCTGATATAGGCCAGCAAAAGTGTCGTTTATCTGAAAAATCCCACTTATTGAAATATTTACCGCCCTATTTCTGTTGATTTCTTTAGCACTATCTAATAAGTTAAAACTCTGCCAAAATTATTGTGCGACACTATCTTCGGTCTTTAGGTTGCCCTACAATCGTTACTTTTGTCGCAATAAAGCCTACAGCAGCGTTTATTTGCTTATTCTTGGAGGGAGCAGTACGTATACGTTATGTTTATTACAGTTTTACAAAGCACGTAGGCAGCGATGCAACTGCAGTCTGCGTATACTAGCACCCTTACTACAACATGTACGAGGCAACCATTTATGCAATGCATTTTTATATAGTGTACAACTTGACTGTTTACTTAGTGTAGTTGGCACACGTTATTCAGCGTTTTTTTTCTTCACTAATATCATCAATCTGAAGAAAGCATACGTCTTTTACCTTGTATAATCCACGAAATGTATGTTTGGCGCTCGCGACGTCTGTTTTCGCTGTTCTTAGGATTGATATTTGCAAATCACAGAGCCGTTAAGGCACCTGACGCACTTAAGATACCTTCGCCGGAAGCTTTCTCAAGCTGCATCATCACTAATACTACTACTGTACACAACTTTCATTCCTCCGAAGCTGAAATATCCATCGTCTGTATGAGACACCGGATATGAGAACCTTATAAAGCTACCTGAAAAAATGCAAAATTGCTCAGCTCATTTCGTCTTCTACAATAACCGAAGAACTGCCAGCGTTACAAACATGAAAGACATCACTGCTATCACACCCGAAGAAACTGTCTCTACTCTGTTTTTTTTTCTTTCATAAATTGTACTACCAGGACCCATATTTACATTCTATATACATTCAGTCTCCACCATACATTTCATCGCGCATCGGCCATCGCTTAAGTAAGCATTCCACACAGCAACACCGTTGGTGCTTCACATTCATTTTTCTACAAAAGAACGAGAGATCGGAACAACCCACCGGCAACACTCCCAAGAATAACATCGATAACTTGAAAATCGCGCTTCAGAGTATCCTCCCAAGTTAACATCACTGCTTTTTTTGCACCTGTGATTCTTTTATGTGTTTTCACTATGATTCTAGAAATTTTGTTTCAAAAATAATACTTTTTCTGCATTATAATTTTGCCGCTATTAGATTGTTAGCATTTTTCGCGTTGTTTTTACCCATCGGCAGTTTAATTGCGTGTATGTATTATCAATGAGCTTATATTTTAACACTCCCGGGGCATATAAGTGTTTTGACTGCTGCAATAATAGGTACGCCTACTTTTGCCTTTGTTTTGTGACTCACATTTGTTAAGTGCCAGCGTGATACTTTCTATTTATATTTCGTACTTATAATCAAGTAGTTCTTTTGTATAACCTTTTTCCCCTCCCTTCTTCAATGTGCGTTTGTACACTGAGGGTCTTTGAAATAAACAAAGAAATGGAGAATCTCATGTCCCGCATACCCTCATACTATGGCGCATGGTATGCGTTCATGCACTGCGTGTCACGCAGTAAACCAACGGAATGACATTCGTTGCATATGTGTAATCTTATACCGCCATAGTCTTTGAGCCATACTTGCCCGTCACGCACGTGCCCAACGCTGAATTTCTCATATACCAAGTTTAAGAGGGGAGCACCCATACATAGATAGATAGATAGATAGATAGATAGATAGATAGATAGATAGATAGATAGATAGATAGATAGATAGATAGATAGATAGATAGATAGATAGATAGATAGATAGATAGATAGATAGATAGATAGATAGATAGATAGATAGATAGATAGATAGATAGATAGATAGATAGATAGATAGATAGATAGATAGATAGATAGATAGATAGATAGATAGAACACATCATAACACTTTCTGATACGCCTTTCAGCGCAAAGCGTGTGCAGAACGCACTAATCACATAGTATCCTTTCACCGGCGAATATTGTGTGTTGACTCTGTATGTCTGCTATCAAGATAACATTCATCTAGGTGATAACAGCACTCGTTTCCTGCAGTTGCTGTACTCAGGTTAAATACGAGACTTCATAGAATGAAAAACAGAATCACTGTTAAAGCCACGAAAGGGATGTGCAACAGCTAACATATCGCTCGCTGGTACTACAAGCTACTTTGGAGAAGGATTTGAATTTTCCAATTGGAACAACGACAACTTGGAGGAGAGTTATTTTACTTACACTTTTCAGAGTTGGTCTGGATATCTCGGTTTCACTCATGGACTTTCGTCGGCGGTACTGCATTTCGCTGATAGACTTTCTCCTTTCAGCTTCGATGTCAGAACTCGACTTTCTTCGGTGGAGAGGGATCTCAATGATGGACTTCCTTCTTCGGGCGCTGAAGCTAGGTTTGCTCATCTCAGTTTCAGACATAGATTTCCGTCGAGAATCGTGCAAGGACAGCTGCCGACCACGGGAAACACTGGTCACTTTGTGGCCATCCTGCAATAAAGAATGGAGTATATTAACCACTGTGCAAAATACTTAGGAATCGGGCTTTAAAATAAGTTTAGACGTAACATGCAAGCTTCAGGTGGGTGTACAAGATATGACACAGCTGCACTTACAACTAGAGAAATTTCGTAGAGTGCACAAAAGACGGGACACAGTAATTGTCCCTACACTTTTCTAATACAAGCTCGAGCATGAAGATTTGTTTGAAAAAAGAAAGCGTGGAATGAATTTTAGCACTAGGTACTCCACTATGGTAGAGCATTAGGCTGTTCCAAATACTTTCGACTAAGCACACTGCATGTACACACAATGCATCAATATCAGTAACGTCAATTAGCAATATCAATAACGTCAATTACCCTAATATAAATTTGCTTATATCAGAGAAGGAAAATATTTTATTCATACCAAATCGCAATAACCAAAGAAAGGTGCCTCAAAAATGGATCAGGGTACGTCAAGATAAGAAAATACACCTGCCCGAATTCGATTTAGTCGTATTCAGCACAATTACTCCTAAGTTATAGTGGTCAGGGACAGTTCTGTGTATTATTGTCAAGGAAATATTTGATCCTTACATAAATGAAACAATTTTGTAGAAAAGTAGCTATTTCTAGCCATTTAGGATTTTTTTTCAAGCACACTTAGCGAAGAAAGAACAGCCCCTTTCACTGCAATAATATTTGTTCCGAATAAAAAGTGATACTCATTCCTATGACCATTTTATTCGTTTTAGCAGGCGAAGCACTTGTTTGTAACATGATGAACGGTACTAAGCTTTTATACTTTAGGAATTTATGCTGCAGGAAACTGAAAATGAACATAATAAACTTACTACACATTCAGCTTGGTTTTATTTTTTTCAAAATAATCTTTTGTAGATTTCGCACGCAATGTTACCGTCCTAAACTATGCTGAAAGCCAGGAGATTAGCAAAAACAAAAAACGCAGAAGCTCCAAAACACAATTTCTCGAGGTATATATTAGGTTATTATTTGTTGTTGCACATTAAAACAAATAATTATATTTGTAGAGTATTTCACAATGATGTCGCTCACATTGACACTAGTTTACTCGTAAGTTCAGACATGCTTTATGTAGGACTAATATTTCATGAAAAACTGAAATGATCCATCATCATTAGCCGGCACGCGCTTTCTTCATCCTCGTGTGCTTTTTGTACCTCACTTCATCAACACGTGCAGCGATTGTTCCGGCGCAACATACAATAACCTTATTAGTAAAATGCAAGTGCATAGAGAGAGACAGAGATAAAGAAAAAGAGCACTTGACAGACAAAAAGATACAAAAAAAGAAGTGAGATGAGTATTCTCTGCAAATGATTCAACTCTTAATCTCACGATCCATAGGCGAGCATCTTAACCACTAGGATATCCAAGCATGCAGGCAACATGGAATTTTCTAACATACAATAGAGGAAACTGTGGCGCTAGTGTCTATGGGAGCTGCAACGCGTGGCGCCTTAGTGAGCATGAGAATTACGGGTAATGCACGGATTTGGCTAGCCTTCGTACTTTACGTTCCTTTAGGCTTCGCATGGCTTGAAGCTGATTTGTCACAAAACAATGATCGGCAAACGTCCGGCAGTTACGCTCCATCACCTTGATATTTTAGGATCACCATTTCCAATCAGCTCGTAAAATTCATAACAGTTTGTTAGTTCCTTCAAAACAAAACTTAAACGCAGCAGTAAACGAATCCAAGGGTACGACTTACCACCCGCAAATACAGAGACAAGGCGAATCCGCGTACTACCTATCATTTCCATGGTGGCTGAACGATCGCAACACTAGAGTCTCATAGTTAATTTTACGAAACTACATGCGTGAGAGGCCACGCACGCGTGGCCAACACCCTCGCATAGCAGTCTAATCTGTGTGAATCGCAATTAAGCCTCAAGCGTGTAGCGTGTTTTAAGGGCTTTCACGTGCCTCGAGATCAAAGGGGTGTATATCGCTCTGGTTTCCCTTAAGGACCAAATTT
Organism: Rhipicephalus microplus; assembly: GCF_013339725.1. Taxonomy (NCBI): domain Eukaryota; kingdom Metazoa; phylum Arthropoda; class Arachnida; order Ixodida; family Ixodidae; genus Rhipicephalus; species Rhipicephalus microplus. The sequence goes on from NC_051173.1 coordinate 44,173,828, forward strand.
ATTTTCAAAAGCGAAGGGAGGGTGCTGAAGAATCCGAATGGCATCGTCTGCCATGGCTGAAGATGCCATCTGTGCTGAGTGAGACTTGAGCGCCACCTAGCTGCAATTTTGAAAACAAAAACATGGCCTCTGATACAACGAGCGCGCAGTGTGCACGTGCCATCTCAGAGGCCATAATCTGTAGAATGCATGGCTACGGGTAGGTGGCAGCACCGTATTGTCTTAGCGAAGCGCAGGGTGCAGGCGTCTGTTCGTGCATAGGATCACACTATCAGCGCAGCGTAATAAACGCTACGGTCCTTAGAATTGCTTATGTATGACTTTTCTAGTTTAACAAAACACCACCGCTCAGCATCTTACCCACCGGTCGCGGTATAGAATGGAGGCGAGAATGCTTTAGGCCCATGTGCTCAGCTTCGGGTGCACGTTCAAGGATCACTGGTTGTCGAAATTTCCAGAGCTCGCCACTACGTCGTCTCTAATAATCATGTGGTGGTTTTGGAACGTTCAACCCCACATGTCAATCAATCAAACACTATGAATATTGTCAAGTTGATATTGTGCCTTATATATCCGCAATAGTGGCTTTTGGCGCACAAGTGTGAGCGCAGAAACCAAATCATAATAGGTGGGTGTTGAGAAAGTGATTGAACTTTAGCCCAGTAACTGAATAGTTTATGTTGTCAGACAGACAGACAGACAGACAGACAGACAGACTGACAGACAGACAGACAGACAGAGGCAGGCAGGCAGGCAGGCAGGCAGGCAGGCAGGCAGGCAGGCAGGCAGGCAGGCAGGCAGGCAGGCAGGCAGGCAGGCAGGCAGGCAGAACAAAGGCTTTGCGTTGAAGTATCCTTAAAAATGGAACTTTTTATAAAGAAACGTTGAAACTGCGCGGAATGCGCTGCAGGGTGACAGCGAAAGCTGAAAAATCAACGTACAGCACATTTAAACTGTCTTAGGACAACCACTGCAAGTATGTACTCTTGTATTGCGTCGACTACGGCATACATCATAATTTTTGTCAAGAAGGTTCATTGATATGTGGGGTTTAATGTCCCAAAACCACCATATTATTATGAGAGATGCCGCAGAGGGTGGCTCCGAACATTTCGACCACCTTGTGTTTCTTAACGTGCAGCAAAATTTGAGCACACATGCCTACAGCATTTTCGCCTCAATCGAAAATGCATTGTCTAGAAGGAAACCACGCACAACGCTAATATTTGTTCTCTGAGAGTAGAGGTACTCTCTACACTAATGTAAAAGATTATGCTCTTTTTGTCAATGCTGTGGTTGATGGCGATGAATTTCGACTTAGTGGTTTGTTATGGGTTGAAAGAAGTAAACTTGCCTATTACATATTTTGCATTTTGTGATGCGCTGTTGTTACTTAACTCTTCTAGCGCCCTATTACATAGGCTAACGAGATTTCTAGGCAAGTAAAACAAATACACAGTCAAGCAAGGAGGACACCATACTATGTAATTATTTTGGAGTTGGAAGTGTTCACTATGTCATTATTCGTCATTCCTCGAAAAACTGTGGTACCCGCTACACAACTGTCAGGCATTCCGCGCACAATTTGAATGCAGCGGCTGAAAACTAAGAATGATGGCTCAGTTTTCTCTACTGGGTTGAAGCATTCAATGGCCCACTCGACTCTCTGCAATTTACAATGCATGATTACATTGCATCTATCCAGCCGCCTATGACATTGAGCCATCCTGGTCGTGTTGTGATAATGGGATCTATACCGAAATCAGTATGGCATAACATGAGTGCATGATGAGCATAACTGACTGGTGCTAACATGAAAATCATGACATGTATGTCATGATTAACATGTCATGGTCTTCCTGCCGTTGAAGTAATTTCGTTGAGATGACGTATTGCAAAACGGGTATTGTATGACATGACTACATGGCAGAAGGAATGACAGGCCCTAAGGAAATCATCACATTCGTGTAAGTCATGACTACACGCCACGCTTATGGTGCGCTTGCGGTCGTTTAGCTAGCTTCACGAATACGGAATGCGGCATTACGTGACGTAAATGGATGACGAAGGTATATGACTGGTGCAATTATGATAATCATGGCATGCGTGTCATGTAAGAACATGACTACATACCAAGATCATAATGCGCACGCGGCCGTTTCGCTAGCGTAACATACCAAATTTTATATTACGTGACGCGAACGGACGACAAAGGTAAATGACAGGTCCAAATATGAAAATCATGATATGCGTATTATGTAAAAAATGACCACTAGCTACGCTCATGGTGTGCTCGCGGCTGTTTTGCTAGCTTCCCATATACCAAATTTGGTGGTACGTGACGTCAAACGATGACGAAGGTATATGACTGGTGCAAACGCGATAATCATGAAATGCGTATCATGTCAGAGCATGACTACTTATACGGCGCTCAAGATGCGCTCGCAGCCGTTTCGCTAGCTTGACCTATACCAAATTCGTTACTGCGTGACGTGAATGAATGACGTGAATGAATCGCGAATGACAACACGTCCAAACATAACCATAATGTGCGTGTCATGTAAAACATGAATACGTGGTACACTCATAGCACGATTTGGGCCGTTTCGCTAGCGTTCCATATACCAAATTGTGTGTTACGTCACGTGAATGAAATGCGAACAGAAATTCCAGGCACCACCCATGATATTTATGGCATGGGAATCATGTACGGCATAATTTGCGTCCGTTTCGTAACGTTGCGTTGATTTGAAAGGGATATAACCTTACATATTTTTGCTTCGCATATCATCGATTGCCACAGAACGTGCGATTGTCAATTATTAGGGGCGAAGCTCCTTATGGCGTGGCTTATGCGTTTCTCGTAGTACGTAACCACCAGTGGCACATACCCGAAATAGGTATAATATTTGACGTCCAAGGTGGTGCCGTTGAGAGATTTCTTTTGTGCGTTGTTTAACAATAAAAAATAGTGCTCAATGTACATGCCAATGGCTGCTAATGGGGAATGAGAGACAGGAGCATTCGGCTTTTAGTCAACGCGCACGCTGCGATCCCCATTAGCAGCCATTGGCATGTACATTGAGCACTATCGGACAAGAAAGGGTTGCTACATTATACTCGCTGGATGTAACCTCCTTAGTTTTAGAAAGGTTTAGCGAGCGTTGAGCCGCAGGGCCATGAATACAATGAACTAGTATATACCATGAATGAATTCGAGGTGGTTAAAGGGAGAAGCAGATACGAAGCGCAAGCCGTAAGAAATTAAAAGCTGAATCCTCCTGTCTCTCATTTCACATTAGCAGCTACTGGCATGTACATTGAGCACTATCTGACAGGAAAAGGTTGCTACGTTATACTCGCTGGGCGTAACCTCCTTGGTTTTAGAAAGGTTTAGCGACCATTGGGCCGCAGTGCCGTGAATACAGTGAACTAGTATATACCATGAACTCAAAGTGGTTGAAGGTGGGAAGTAGACCCGAAGCGCAAGCCGTAAGAAAGTGCGCGTGTGGCACCTCTCGTTTAGTCCTTGGAATGTCCACTGATTGGCGGTGCTTCTATATGGGGAATCTATGATAAAAAGATGCGAGATGGTGGGACTTGGAGTGTTGAATAGATGGACGAACGGACACACAGACAGATGCATGGATGGACGCATGAACGGACGCAGGGGTGGATGCATGAACGAACGCAGGGACGGGCGCACGAACAGACGCATGGACGGACGAATGCTTCGCCCCACTCTCCATCATTCACTCTGTGGATATGCTGCCATTTTTTCTGCCTACTTTTTCTCTTTTTATTTCACCTGATAGCTGTTACGCACATCGGTGACGCCGGCCGACGACTATGACGCCAAAAACTGCTGTTGTGATCTCATACCACCTTCTGCTGTGAAATGGTCCAAGCTCGTTTGGTTCACTAAAACATACTTGGCATTGAAAATCAGTACTTTGAAAAGTTACAGAAGTGCCTCGTAAAATCATTCTTGTAGCATTTCTGAATGGCCATTTTAAAGCGAAATATACGAATATGCACTGCTTAGGCACACACAACCGCGCCTAGCCTAATAGCTTGACCCCTATGACATTGCGCTGCAAAACAAGAGGGTTTTCAAGGCAAATCTGTTTTTTTACAGTGCCTCGTTTAAAGAAGAATATCAAGCAAAAATCCCGTTAATCAGATTTAGCTGCACGTTGAACAACACTCGGTGCTTAAAAATGGCGTTGTCCAGCACTGTCGCATGCAACTAATAAACTAATATATCACGATGTTAGAATAAAAAAATAAAACGAATTTTTTGCTTACCAATCAATCTTTTTCAAAATTCAGTGCCATCTATCAAACGAAACCAAGAACGCACTTTTTTCGCCATGTCTTTTTCTTCAAGGGACGCTCATTGGCGTACCGCCCAAACACGGTATACTTCCTGCAGGAACGTAAGCGGTGTCCGTGTGCTCTGCAGTGAACGCTCATTGGCGTCGCTGGGAAACACAGCTCACATGCTCGCACTAGTGAACAAGATATGGCGAAAGAGCCATGTTTCCACACAGAATTTTTTGAAGGGTTTAGTGCATTTGTTTACGACGCAACATAGCTACAAGTGATGCCTTAAAGTGGATGCGTTGAGACGCGAGCAATACTGAACAACTTCATTTCACAAATTTAGACTCTACAGTTGCGAACCGAGTGCCCTCCTTTTCGTTGATTTCGTTACCCCGTCCTCACATAGCACGACAATACCGGAAATGATATTGCACGACTGCTGTACACAACTACGTAACACTATATTCTGCAAGTGCAGCTCTCAAGCTAAGCTAACTCATTCACTATGTTCCTTTGAAGTTCAGATGAAATAAATTTCGACAGGACACCGGAGTGGTTATTAGAATTTTTGGTTAATTATGACGCTTTGCACAAGCTTTATTTCAGGACTTCATGAATACACTCAAGCTGCTCAATCACTTGTGAGCGTCATTTGGAACTGACCATTAGTTGTGAGCCTCATTCGGAACTGAACATTAGGGCCAAGCTACGAAACAAAGTTATTTATGCCCCATAATGCTCATCCCATAGTGCTCTTGTAAACGCCAACTAGGTTTTGTTTGCTAAAGAAGAATTGGGAGATAAGTCCAGCGTAAGGGTACTGCTATTCGACTCACCATTTTGGCAGCTTGAGCAATAACGGCTTTTGTCGCGTGCTTGACTTTCTTGCTTGTGTCGTCTATGGACCTCCTTACGCCAGTTGGACCTCCCAGAGAGCCGCTACTGTGCGAGCGTCCGCCTTTCTGGTGCCGGTGAGGCATCGCTGTGCACAAAGTAGGCCTAGTTTGCACAGGTACAGCGGCGTGGTGGACGTTCCCAGGATCTTCTTAGCTCTTTCGGTCAATGCTTCGACCTCTTGCTCCAGGCTGCAGTGCAACTCATCAAAGGTCCTGACGCGGATTGTCTGAAATCAGTTACGATGCCTATCTTTGCACGAGAGATGAACGCGTGCGCTACGTGACAGCCTCGAGCTGGCCTTCTTCTTCTTCTGTTGTCAGCGCACGCTGTTGGTATGGTAATGATGGCTGTTGTTAATAAAAAATATTTGTGTAGTTTAAAGGACGGCATCACTACTTTCTTATGCGCCGTCGTCGTGGCTAGCACAAAAATTTATTAAGAATGGAGGCAAAGAAAACGAGCAAGGAGAACTCGCTTGAAATAACAATTCAATGTCATGTGCACATAGATATGTGGGCGCAATAGAAAGAACGGAGGAAAACTTAGGACGCAGAAAGGGGCAGTCTATCGTCCTCCATTCATTTCGGGCTTTGTGTCACAATAAAAAGCATACTACTTGAAGTGTCCAACCTTGCACCGGTTTCTTTGGGAAGTGTGCAGAAATTCTGTAAACAGAATTTTTGGATCGGCGTTTGATCTCCTGCCGTTGGTGGGATGAATGGCCACAGCACTGGTCGATGGAAGAGATGACGGTTGTACTGCCGCTGGAAGTCAAAAATTGAAAGCTGCGTTCGCTTCTTGCACGCGTCATCAAGATTTGTATATATTAATTTTTTTAAAAAATTTCAGAATCCACCTACTGTGGGAATCGATTATATGTGAAGCAGGAATGAGAAATGTTGATCTATCAATTTAAAATCAGCACAACGTTACGAGGTGGAGGTAAATGATGCCGTACATGACTTCCGTGTCATGACTTTTATGTTTGATTGTGTCCTTTACCTTCGTCATCTATTCACGTCACGTGATACCAAGTTAAGTATATGTAGAGCTAGCCAAACGGCCGCGAGCACGCTATAAGCACGTAGTCACGTTCCTAATGACACGGGTGTCGTAATTATCATGTTTGCACCAGTCATATACTTTGTCAGCTATTGACGTCACGTAACACCAAACTTGGTATATGTGGAGTTTGCAAAACGGCGCGAGCGCATCATGAAGGGCCCAATATAACCCTATGCAGCGTTGGCGCGCGCTCACGCTGGGCACAGCGAATGCTACGTTATCAAAACGCGAGCACTCTATAGTCTGACGCTAGGCGCTACCGGTGCAATCAGCGTCCGGTGGCGCGGCCCGACGGCAACCGGCGCGAAATGCGACATGCTGCATTTCGCGCTTATGTGTTACCCAGACAACACTGCGTCTTCCTCTTTTCGTGATGGAGGGACGCCAGACGCGCTGAAACGCGCATGCGTCAAAGCAACGCAGCGCGGCGCACGCCTGTGAGTATGTGGCAGGACCGGCACATGGCGTGGCAACGCCGGCGTGACCCGACGAAATGAACGCCGGTGAGCACGCGCACCGTGTCACGTCGAAATGTATTGGCGCCTTGACTGTGGCATGTAGTCACGTTCTCGCATGACACTCATCTCATGATTATCATGTTTGCACCAGTCACATACCTTCGCCATCCATTGACGTCATGTAATATCCAATTTCGCATATGTAAAGCTTGTGAAACGGCCGCGAGTGCATCATGACTGTGGCATGTAGTCATGTTGTTACCTGACACGCATGTCGTGATCATCATGTTTGTCATTTACCTGTGTAGTCCGTTCGCGTCACGTAAAACCGAGTTTGGTACATGTGAAGCTCTCGAAACGGCCGCGTGCGCATTATGAGCGTAGCATGTAGTCCTGTTACATGACACGCATCTGATGTTTCTCATGTTTGCACCAGTATCATACCTTCGTCATCCACTCACGTCCCGTAATATGAAATTTGGTATAAGTGAAGCTAGCGAAACGGCCACCAGTGCATCATGTACGTGGCATGTAGTCATTTTGTTACATGACACGCATCTCAGGATTATCATGTTTGCACCAGTTACATACCTTTCCCATCTATTCACGTACCGTAACGCCAAATTTGGTATATGTGACGCTGGCGAAAGCCCGCGAGCTCATCATGAGCTTGGCATGTAGTCATGTTGCTACATGACACGCATGTCATGATTTTCATGTTAGGGTCTGTCGCTTTTGTTCGCCATGCATTCAAATGATACCATACCAGTTTTGCATCATGCCATGTGAATGAAACCACCGCAAGAGCTGCAGGACCATGAAATGTAAATGATAACATTCATGACATCCATATCACAATTTTTATGTCATGACTAATCCAATGTGTTCTTCATACAGTAATGTTATGCCATACCAAGTTTGGTAATGATACTATCATCGAAACGCCCAGGAGAGCTGAAAGTCGTAGGAGGCTAGATAGATAGATAGATAGATAGATAGATAGATAGATAGATAGATAGATAGATAGATAGATAGATAGATAGATAGATAGATAGATAGATAGATAGATAGATAGATAGATAGATAGATAGATAGATAGATAGACAGACACGCACAAGCTCGCCGAAGTTCGCTAAGAATTGCTTCGCAATAAATACTTTAATGGGCATTGAAAGGATGCCGAGATTTTCAGTTGTTCCTATGAGCCCTAATGGACGCAGTGCTCCTGCTTCTTCGCCGTTCACAGGCAGACAGGCAACATGCAGGTAAGTGAACACACTACCGACAGCGCCCCCGGAAGTTTCTTTGAACGCGTCAGAGAAAAAAAAGCCAAAATCACTCTCTACCGCAACTTAAAGCTTCCTCAAGTGCTTAAAAATGCAATTTCAAGGTATATATGTATGTTTTTGAGCAAAATGAGTCTACGGGTGGAGATTTCTTGTCGGGCTTGTAGATTGAGCTACAGTGCTGTGGGGTGACGCTAGTAGCCATTCTTTGTTGATTTTCAAAACCATTTAGGTATTACATTTCATTTTCAATGAAGCAGAAGCATGCTGGTCGCCAGTGATGTGATGAACGAACTTGTAATTTTCACCGCAATCAGAAAAAGGTTGCCGGGTGGCGAACAGACGTTTAGAATTGGCTTCCAAGAGTAGAACGCAGTAGTGCAATGACACCCACTGTGCACCGCCTTTTGAATTGCTCGTTCTATTTCTGTTGTTGCTGGATGCCTCAGCGATGACGCAAATGAACGAACATCTGGGCACGTAATACTGGCCGAAATTCTACTCTAATTTCCTACTGCGATTGTACAGTAGCGAAGTACCCACTATACTATTTTTTCGAAGCAGTGAAAGGCTCACTAAGCGGCAGCACTTGAGCATACGCAACTACTGACTTTGTTGATGATTTTGCTGCTGCTCATGATAAAGTATGTCTGGGCACTTTTCAATGGGTAGCCCTTTAATAAACCGACTTGTTGCGCAATTGACTAGTCTTGGTGCCTGGAGGTTCTGCCACGCTTTATACCGAACTTTAAGGGTACTCATCCCAATACATGTTATTTAGGTAAAGTGATATTTCCGAAGACGGTTCAAGCAGTGGCGTGGCTCTGTGATAGAGCACCGCTTGTTGAGGCATTCACTTCGTTCTCCGTGAAATGAAATAACGTCGATTTTTATTTTATTTGCAAGTGCTCTCACTTTGTTGCTCATGCACAATGCTGATTATTCGCTCATGTATTTAGTGCCTTGTATGTTGGATCTGGCGGAATAATAATAATAATAATAATAATAATAATAATAATAATAATAATAGTATAATGCTGCAGTTTAACGTCCACAATCACCATATAGTTATTAACAACGCCGTAGTGGTTGGCTTCGGAAATGTCGACCACCTGGAGTTTTTTAACGTGCCCCTAAACCCAAGTACACAGGCCTCAATTTACTACTCACCTTTATTGAAAATGCGGCAGCTGCGTTGCGGATTCAATCGCATGAACTGTGGCTTAGCAGTCGAGCACACGCATGAGGATAATCGGTACATTGCAAGCAGCTTGTGAGTAGCTGCGTACGCAGCATGTGTTTCCACTGCGCCAATTAATAAAACGGTAGTATTAATGCTGTATATTGCGTGCTTACAATGCATATCAACTACACTGGTGTGTAAAGGTAAGCTTTTGATGCGGGGTAACGTCAGCACTCACGTGACAGCCAGATTAAGTATAACTATCCTAAGACCATACAAATCTCAGCGCCTTTACCAAGGCGAAGTCTAAGCAGAGTTAGTTGATGCATCACTGTGGGTCCGAGAGACCACTCACAATGCTGCTTTTAAAATTTTAAGTACAATTTTACATTTTGCTCTTCACAAGAGTACAGTTTTCACCACCACTCTAGACTATAGCTTGCCAAGTAGTAGAAGTACACACCAAATCTTTAATGCAAATATATATGGCGGAGAGTGAACGCTGGAGCAGCAACTCACATTAGACAAGCCCAACCGCCACAAATGATGGTATAAGAAACCGTTCATGTAGTTCAGTTATTTGCTAACTTCCTCCACGTCGCCACTTGCTGTCTGTTCTTGCAGCACGTTTTTCAACGTTTGGCGGCTATATTAAAATCACCAATTACAAGAAACGGTAAGCGTTTGACTTATTTACCCCCGTAAACTGTCTTACACAAAAGTTTCTATGTGCATTGCCGCTGGCCTTGGTTAATAAAGAATTCTTATTGACTGCGCCACAAAGCCAAAGACCTGGGTATGCAGTCCTGCGTATTAACGCGATGGTGTTGAAGAGGTCGTTTCGCAGACGTTGAGGTGTCGGTGTCGTTGGTTTTAAGTGAAAAGTCATCATCTTATGCCGTGAGCCGAAAATCAAAAAAGATGCCAACAAAATATTTATTAAAAAATTCTTGTTTCAAGTGATGATCGTACCTTGGTCATCTACGTAGGACGCGCCTGTTCTACAATACAGCCAGTGCATCAGCTTCGTGAAACAGTGGACTTCGCTGCTTGAAAATGCATTGAAGTTACTTCACGCTAAACACACACATCCTCTATACACCCTTCAAAGTACATCTAGTCTCGCAGTAATAGTGCGTGGTACAAGCGTATACATTGCCATAGGGCGTCAGTACATGTGATTATCTCGATAGCTTCATGGTTTAAAACCGGTAACGTACTAAAAATAGCACACACAATTACTGCGCGTATTTTCTTAAAGCCACGTAGTGGGTGCATAGCATGTTAGAAAAGATTTCACGTTCAAAATCGCCGTAGTTTAGAGCATGCTACCAAATACAGAGATCGCAGCCATTTGCGAGAGGTTCACTGGCACAGGCCACTTTCAAGTGGTTGAAGTATGCTCTAATGACAGGATATCGCTATCGCGTTCAACTCGTAAAGGCGAAGCTTAAGGTTCCCCCAATGTTTTGTGTGGCTTAGTAGTTTTCGAACTGCACCGACAGCACTGGACATTCTTTGAATATTCGAGTAAATGTGCTAATTGGCCTCTTGAAGCTCCTACTTGAGACCAGATTGTTTCGTGTGAAAGTTATCATCGGCAGTGCCTATACCATCGCGTATTACCGTCACAAGTCTTTGCGAAAACCGGTTGAAAAAGGCCCTTCAGTTTCAGTTTCGGTGTATTGAGGGTATTTGGGTTGAGAGTTACATATAGGAAAAGGTATACAAAAAGAGTTCCTTTAGTGGGAACACTGCAATCGGACACCAATTTGTAGAATAGAAAAATAAAATAAAAACAGGAGCAGAATGAAGAAAAGTAACTGTGAATGTTTAAAATATTAAAAGAGGCATTATTGTATAGAATTACATTTAAGTTGACCTTGTCTTTCTTTTGTGTGTTTTTCGCACCATAATCTACGTTAGAACTGAACCAACTCGCAGAACAAGTCATTCTGCTAAATTTACATAAAATATGCATAAATATAAACTGAAAATTGGAACATAACAAAGTACAAAGATGCAATCAATAGGAGTGACCACTAATAAATATTTCACAAAAAATTAAATAATGAAAGTGGATAAAGAAAATGTGAGATGCCAGACAAAAGGCAATCAGAGAAACTCAACATAATTTAGTTATTCAAAAAATGATTTAGGTAATGGGGAACTGAATGTTTAAAGACATTTATTGCAAGTGAAGTTTCAGTCTCCAGAGGCATGAAGTTCCATACCTTGACTACGGAGGAGCTCACTGTTTTCAGTCCATAATTTTTGCGCGCCTTGGGGTGTAAGATATTGTTTTGATGGGAGAAACGTGTATTGCTAGAGGAGGTTGTAAAATTATTAGCTACGATATACAAAAAATTCGGATTATGCACTATAGGGGCAAAGCAATAACGGCTAAGCTAAAGACGATCATATTTGAAATAGGAAAATTATTTAGTGACGAAAATGGTACAGTTGAATGAGCATGATAATCACTGTGCGTATTATGTGAAGAGCCCGTTTTTAAATAAGTACAATCGGGCTTACGTAAGTTCAAGATGTCGTCATAATATGCGATGGCAAGTGCGAATGTATTACCTAATTCGTCCTCACAACATACTCGACTTGTCTTCCTTGGTTACCTAATAAATCATTCCAGATCTTCCACTCTATTCTACGCATGCACAAGCTTTCTTTCGCTGTTGGAAATGTAAAACAATAAAACTGCATAAGTGATGTAAAGAAAAATTGTTCTTGACAGGCTGAAGTTCTGAACATTGGCTCACGAGAGGTAGCTTCCTCAGTTATGTTAGGCCTTCATGTTTATCTTCACTTCCTTGCAGTGGTGCGATATTTCACTGCTGCTGTTAAAGAAATAATTAGGTCCAGCTGTTTCATCCATGTTCTCAGTATACCATATCGATACAACGTGAAGGTAGCAACTCGACGCTTACCTGCAAGGAGCCTGCACAACGGCAAGAATCATTGAACGCGTGCTATTTCATTTCCGACTCAGTTTAGACTTACGCCAATTTAATTGCGAAAGAAAACAAAATATGCGCCGGTTACGAAAAGTATTTGAACCACGGGAATGCGCGCTGAATTTGTCGTCTGGACCGTCCGGCGGCGAGTCATGATTCGGTTAGAGTATTGTTTAGGCCGCATTCACAAGAACAACGCTCTCGACAGCGCAGTTCCCTCAACCACATATAGCTCATTACCGGATGACGCAGATGACAGTTTTGGCACGCACTACCAGGGTCCAAATACTTTTCCTTGCGGGTTTGCCATTCATTTGCTTCGATACTAAAGTTAAAGGGTCCTTTATTTGTATAAAAATATTTATTTTACCGCAAAGCAAAGCCATTCTTTTAGGACATCGCACAATTTACACATGCATGTCAGCCGCACGCGCATAAATGTGGATTACTAGTGAGCTCCACGACTTGCTTTCGTATAGTCTTCGCCTACCGGTGCTAAGGCAGCATTCGCACGTCCTGTAAGCTTATGGTAAACATCAAAGTAAATCTCTTTTTACATATGCCGAGCACTTAGATGCTTCCTGTGAGCAATTCGTTCACTTTTATCTATCATTTGTACCCGGCATCCTGAGGGGTATTTTGTTCCAGCAGTACTACGAATTTCGACTTCGTTCACACACGAGAGTGACCCTCCTTACAGTAGCCACAAGGTTACCCAGATTTCCCACACCGCTTTTTTTTATAAACTGACTTGGTTTCGGGTAAGTGCACTTAGTTCCTTTTGGTCTATTTGCGTTAAATAGCTGATATATTTACTTAATGTTTTACAAAATTTTGTTCGAAACAACTGTAGAATTCTCTTGTTCTTTTATGCGATCGACACTGCTGTGTCCCGAACCGAAAATTTCATCATTGTGAGAGCCACTAGGATTGTGTAAGTTTTCTCAGTATCTTCCGCATGCAGGCCCTGCAGGCGTATGTACATGATAGCATAACTGCAAAAATGGTTCGTGCTTTAGGCTTCCAATTCCATAGTAAGCGCTCTCAGATCAACATCTGGTGCATTCGCGTTTTCGCGTCTGCTGGCCTACTGTGCTCTTGGGGTGATCATCTATTCGTCACAGGGCACGGTGAAAGGTATAGCGCTTGTAGTTACTGCATGACTGCATGCTACAAAAGAACGTCTGAGTAGCCATTTGATAAGTAATACTTTTATCAAGTGATTCTCCTTACCAAATAACGCTGTAATATTTTAGATCCTCGTCACGAGCGTTGTTATGTCTTGCGTCGAAAATCGCGCAACCCATGGTTATCGATACAACTGTGGTTGTTGTGCCTAAACATTTCAGAATTTATATTTTATGAAGGCTACTGTAGGGCTTATCGAATACATGCGTCTTCAATCGCCGAGTCGAAAGCGGTAATAGTTGCGTTAAACAAACGAGCGCCTAATCAGTTTCTATAACGCCAGCACACATGCAGTAGGACTCTTCGAATTCTTTGTAGTCAAGTGTGGAAACTACGAACTAAGAAATACTTAAAATTATCGAAAGTTGCACTAAGTCGCGCCATGCTGGATCAGAGCAAAAGTGGTGGTCACCTAGTGTGTCCTGTCTTGGATGGCTGTTGGCTTGAACTTTTGAGGTTTTTATTTTTTTAAAGACGATATATATATACTTTCTTGCAACCTTCGAAGCAAAAAAATTTTGTCTGTATGTTCCTTTGTCTGTTTGTCCACTTTTAACAGTATTGAGCATTCTAAACGGCACCAGCGGATATCCCAAACGGCCGACCTCATCAACAGCGCCCACCAATGTTGCTCAAGAATCAGCGTTCATACTTGTGCGATTGTCAATTAAAAAAGCAATTATCGCGCATATCTGAGGCACCATAACCACACGTATATATTTTGTACGTGCGTCTTTTGCTAGACAAGGCATACATATGGTATTCTAAGAACCATAGCGTTTATCACGTGGCGCTGACCATGTAACGCTTGCACGAAAAGGGAAGTGTTTCCAACGCTTTGCTAAGACGACACGGCGGTGGCACTTATCTGTCACCTTGCGTTCTATACACTTTATCACCTCTGAGAGGGGCGCACGCCCGTCTCAGAACCGCACGTTTTGTTTCCCAAGATAACTGCCAGATAGCGCTCATGTCTCACGTGTGACGTGACTTGGAGCGCTCGTTCGCCTCCGCTACACGCTAGAGGCACTCAAACGCAGCGCCTCCAGAATATCATTCACCGATTTTCCTTGCGCAGACTTCAAATAAACGGTTTTTTTTTTCAATCTCTCCAGACGCAGAACTATCGCCTTTCAACGACTTTTGCAGACTAACATACAGATACGGGGCCAATTTTTTGAGTATGTGTCTTTCAATCTCTCCTTTCTTGTGTATATCGATTTCTATGTCATAAAAGTTTTGTCGTTTTTTCCTTTTTTTCTTTTCAATGATTTTTTTCTCTCGCAGTCATTCTCTCGCCTTCTATCATTTTCTATTTTCCTTCCACTTACTTCTAATTTTTCTCCCTCTCTCCGCGTCACTTTGCCATACTCCTTTCCATCCTCCTCATCTTCACATATGCTTCCCGCACTTTGATCCCTAACTCTCTGCTGGCGTGCCTCGACAGCCGAGCAGTTACGAAACTCACCGTCGGATCGCGGCAAAGCGGGTTCAATATCTTCGCGCTTAAGAAAGGTTTGAAAAGTAAAGCTGGTTTTGCGGGCCGTTGAAAATTCGGTATGTACTCCTTTGAGCGCTGGATTCTGTTTTTGTTGGAGGACGTTCACGTGCGTGTTTCCTCTAATATTGGGTGCCTAAGAAGACCACGAACAAACAAGTGAATTACTGGTGCATGTATGTTTGGAATAACAGACATATGGCCTCAAACTGAGTCATCAAGGCTCAGTGGTTGCAAAATGAGAAAAAATGGGTTCTTTGTTTTTTTCTACTATAGAGCACACAAATTTAGAACTAACACGTTATTTAGCCGTGTGATGGCCATTAAAACAGCCTCAAGTTCCTCGTCACGAAAATGGCACTTACCCGCATCAGCATCACCAATGACGTCGGTTAAGCTGCATTTTTGTGGCTCTCAACTTCGTAAACATGCCTCAATATTGCGGTAAATCAAAGTGCTGATAGTTGAAGTATTATTTTTGCAAAGATCATCATTTTAAATTTTGTTTCGGAAGTGGTTGGAGAAATTTTGAGCTGTAGTGTCAGTGGACACTGCTATTGCCGAAAAGGGTACAAATGGGTAAAAAAGAAAATGAAAGCTACCATTACTACGACCGGCTATGTACCACAGCAACCGGGGAAATCTGGTCCATGGAAAATGAAAAAGGCAACAGACGCGTGGCAAATACATATTAATATCTCCAGACAGAAGTAACTAGTACAACTTATAAGAAGTGTAACAAATCCTTCACTTTTGGCCTACTAATATACAGCGTGGTCGCAAACTTCATCTTCGCTAAAACATCTGTACGGAGTGCTTCAGTGGTACGTACGCACAAGAAAACACGCGGCAAGATGAGAGGCGATGGCGACAGCGGCGAATCTCCCAAGCGACGAAAGCCCTACGTGAATGACGACTCGCCCTGAGCTCTATAAGAAATTCGAAGCCCTATTTTTCGCACCATGTTCTGTCTCTGGAGCTCGGATATCCGTCTCCTCTCTGTAAATACGTAGGTAAGGCTAGCAAGAACTTAAATGCAGCTGGCTTATACTTTACAATAGCCCTCCTGCTATTTTCCAAGTGTTACAAGCTGCCACTCTAGCGTCGCCAGCGCGAAGTCGGCGACGGGAATGACAGCAGGTTGGTTCGTTCCGTACGCAAGCAGAGACAGTGAAGAGATCAGAGACGTGAGAAAACAAAACAAACTTTACTCTAGTGATATTGCAGCACACGGGATCTAGTACAACACTTCAATACAACTAACAAAATACATCAACACTTGATACAACAAAAAATACATATAAAACAATAAATCAGCTTACGAGAGAGAGCTATTACAAACTACACAAACTAACAATAATAGAACTACGGAGGAGAAAGTTCGAAGATATAAACAGGTGAAGGCATACGTGTGATGACCGGCAGCGTTGCGTCCCCGACGATCGGATGCGAGAAGTCGAAGAGAGTTCTGGCACGACTGCGATGTCGGCGGTGTTGCAACGCTGGTGGCTCCGGGAGGCTAGTGCTTGCAGGTGACCTCGGGCAGGTTGAGCTAACTCGAGGCGAAGTCCCGATGTCTACGTTGCAGACGTTAATATCGCGTCACAACTAGACGAACGGCTAAGTTTAGGTGGCCAGCCGATACAAAGCCACACTAAAAACTTCTAGAAGAGATACTTGTTGATCTGTTTCTAAACCATGTTGGTCAGCGACTAGCCTGCCTAGCAGGGCAAAATCCTGCGCTTAAATCCCCCTCGTGTCCCCTCGCTCTCTTCCTTGGGGACAAGAGACCTCTACATGGGTCCAGTCATGCGCGTTTCATTGTTGGGAACTCCGCCCCAAAAATATACTGACCCCACCCCTTTTTAATTAGGAGAGGGCCCTCAACTAGCGAGAGTGACAACCTGTTGGGGTGCTGTCATACGGCTTGGCCACCAGAAGTTTTCGCGTGGGAACGGTCAGACTGTTTGGCTCTCAGCCGGTGCGTCCCGCAGTCTAAACCTTGTTCGGGGTACATCTTGGCCTTCCACGACCCTGCAGACGCCGCCGTAGATACAAAGGATCAAACATCGGCGGCGACGTTCGAAGAACACCCCATTCTGCACTTCCCGGCTCTCTTTCATGCGCCCGCCGTTCCCGCCGGTCAGCGGGGTAGTACGGCGCCCCTTAATTGCCGTGACGCCGGGTCGCAAAAATGGCAGTCCGTGACACCAAGCATTCCGAGACTTGTTGCGAAGTTCGACGTTTTTTTCAGCTCTTGGTATTCCTGTATCTTTCTTTCTCTCTCTCCCTCTACTCATTCTTGCACCGATCAGTTTTTGCACTCGCGTCTGAAAACAAGGACCATTTGTTCTGGGAGCGATGCGGAAGATGAAATAGACATGGAGAGTTCATGCCGGATCATGGCGAGGATAATTTTTTTTATCTACAACACACGACAAATTTCGACCACTTGCTTATCTGCGAATTTCGCGTTCAGAGTGCGAATTGCTTCGTAGCATCGCTATTGAGAGTCCAAAAAGAACCTATCACTCAGCTTCTTTCCAATATCACTAATTTTTATACGCTAGAGACCAACACGGTCTCTGTGCCAATTTTACCGACACATGCTAACAGATGCACTTGCGGACTAATCTAACATTTTGAGGCCCTCGGAATCCAAAAATTTGGAGTGATTTTTTTCAAGTGAGAGATAATTTGGCAACCCGAACTGTTAGCTGCTTGAAACACAGTTAAATTAAGTGAAAGCGAAGCCCCGCCGTGGTGGTATAGTGGCTAAGGTACTCGGATGCTGACCCGCAGGTCACGGGATCGAATCCCGGCAGCGGCGGCAGCATTTTCGATGGAGGCGGAAATGTTGTAGGCCTGTGTGCTCAGATTCGGGTGCACGTTAAAGAACCCCGGGTGGTCAGATTTTCCGGAGCCCTCCACTAGGGCGTCTCTCATAATCGTGTGGTGGTCAAGGGGGTGTTAAACCCCACATATCAATCAATACTGTATATTTGGAATATAAGCTAAAAATGCTGCGTTTGTTTTTTCTGAAATCTGCTCCAAATATAAATTTTCTTCCTGGAAAAGCAAGATTTGATGCTCCAAAATATTGCTCGAGATCTTAGCTTGGCTGTTCCACCTCTGCTAGCTGCAAGTGGCTACTATTTCACTCTCCTTGTGTGTGTTCATTTTATGTTCTTTGATGTTGCATTGTTTCAGGGCGACATGATATTATGTGATGCGCTTAATATTTTACATCATTACATCAAGTATTCTGCATAGTTAGTATGTAATTACACTGTTAAGCCCCTGTTTTTGCCTAATGTGTTCACTCCTGTATTATTGCTTCTCCAGTATTCTGGATGTCAGAACACACAAGAGTTATTGTGAAATGAAAATGCCTTTGTAGGACTGTTTTATCATTATATTCATTACAATATCACTAGTCTTGCATATTATGAAAAAGGCATTCCACAGCACATGCAAACTGTGGCGTATCAATGTGGCAATTGCAGTGTGCTTCGATATATTATTTCAGTGTATTGGAGAAATAAGGTATGCTGCATTGCACTACTCTTTCTGCTGTTTGTATGCTTCACTGCACTGTACTTTTGTGTTGCATTGAAGCATGTTGTAAACTGTTGTTCATTTTTTAGTTCAAATAAAGGCTCTTCTGTTGTACTTGATACACATGCCTTGGTCGTTAGAGCTCCATGCCATACGTTTGACGTCTAATTTCCTGCCTTCTTTTGTAGCAAATGGCATTCTGCTCTGCACACTTGAAAAAGCGTTTTTGATTAAGCTACAAAGGGTCTCTAAAGCCTGTTTGTGCTCTGTGTCTAATAAAATAAAGCTTGATTTCATTTTGCACTATGGGATTACTTTGTGAACGTTGTTTGATGTGTGACATCTCATTTTAAGTGATGCCTTTACATTGAGCTAGGATTACACGTTATATGTTAGAGCCTTATATGCCGTGCTTCCATATATGCACCATAAAAGCAGTGCTAGAGCCAGGATTTCCACACTCTGGCAGAAGCCACTACAATAGGCTATGTGCACCTGAAAGGTCT
This sequence comes from Rhipicephalus microplus, assembly GCF_013339725.1. Classification (NCBI taxonomy): domain Eukaryota; kingdom Metazoa; phylum Arthropoda; class Arachnida; order Ixodida; family Ixodidae; genus Rhipicephalus; species Rhipicephalus microplus. The sequence continues at coordinate 44,192,762 of NC_051173.1, forward strand.
AAATAAAGGGTATGCTTTCTAGTGCTTCCACGGAGCCTACTAGAAGGGGGTAACACTCGAACTATGGTATTTTTCGCATGAGTGTTGGGGCGTAATTCTGCATTAACACCGCCACACCCTTTTTTCTAATTGGGCGAATTACACTACTTTTGTTGTTCAAGGGTAATAGGGTGTAATAGCAACTTTATACCTTCACGCCCTTAAGATTACTTCGGTGTACATTCGCTTTTGCAACCAAAAATGGTCATACCCTAGGGTAGAAAATAAGAAATTTACCCATTGTATAGGTGTAGTCCTGCTTGTTACACCCATATCGTGGAGTGTAAGGGTGTGAGTTATAGGCACAATATTACACCTATATGGTGTAATTTGGTTTACAGTGTACTAAATCGTTCCAGCACTCAACTTTGATTACTGTGCACGAAGTAATCGATTACTTTAGCTATTTGTCATACAGGTATTGCGCGGCACCGCAGAAACATGGCGCCACACGTACAAGTTCTCAAATCCGTTTATGCTTTGTGAACAACCTGTATATGGCAACTCAAATGGCAACATTTATGCATCAGAAGCTAATAGGAGTGATTTTTGTGTACATCAGAAGAGACATAATAAATCATTTATGTGGTGTTATGGCTCCTTTCTGTTGACGCAGTCAAGTTGTATTACGGCCATATATTTTCACTAAAACATGTTTATTTGGTCAGAACAGTTGCATGAAGAGAATATCATGGTATTGCGACGAGCAGTATTGTGGTTTTGATCCTGAAACCTTAAAAACTTCAAAAATAATACTAAGAATTACGACCGTCCAATGTTTACTCGTTAATTTAAAGCCAAAGTCTCTCTGTTGATGAAGCAAGTAGGAAACCATTGTACTATAAGTGCAAAGTGACCTTAGCATTTATTACTACTTCTAGGGAACTCTAAAAGTAGTCAAATAATAAAATGAACAGACCAATATTGTTATAGAAAGGTTTAAAATTTGATATCATCACGCTCGATAAAAGTCTAATTAGCGCTCTTCCGGGCTGCATGAATGTTTGGTTTTCCGGGCTGCATGAATGCGCCTATAGCATTACTCTTCACCTTGATATTAAATTTTAAATGCGAAGCATTTCTTAGCGCACTTCGGCGACCTTGAGCGCATCTATCTATCTATCTATCTATCTATCTATCTATCTATCTATCTATCTATCTATCTATCTATCTATCTATCTATCTATCTATCTATCTATCTATCTATCTATCTATGTATCTATCTAGCCGCCTATGACATTTAGCTCTCCTTGCCATTTAAATAATAGTATCGACAACAAACTTTGTATTGAACAACATGACAGTATGAAAAACATATTTCACTAGTTATAACATGAAAATCATGATATGTTGGTGATGAATGTCATGATTTACAATTCATGATCCTGCAGCTCTTGCGGTGGTTTCGTTCACATGACACGTTGCAAAACTGGATATGTTATGGCATGATTGCATGGCGAACACAAGCGACAGACTCTAACATGAAAATCATGAGATGCTTGTCATGTAACAACATGACCACATGCCACGCTCATGATGCGCTCGCAGCCGTTTCGCTAGTGTTACATATACCAAATTTGGTATTACAGTACGTGACTGGAGGACGAAGGTAGTGCGACTGGTGCAAACTTGGTAATCATGAGATGCGTGTCATGTCACAACATGACTACATGCCACGTTCATGATGCGCTGGCGGCTGTTTCGCTAGCTTCAGTTATACCGAAATTTGGTATTACGGGTTGTGAATAGATGACGGAGGTAAGATACTGGTTCAAACTTGATAAACATGAGATGCGTGTCATGTAACAACATGACTACATGCAACGCTCATGATGCGCTCGCGGCCTTTTCGCTAGCTTCACATGTACCAAACTCGATATTACGCGATGCGAACGGAGACCTGTATAAATGACACATCCAAACATGATACTCATGGCACGGAAGTCGTGTACGGCATATTTACCTCTACCTTGGAACGTTGTGCTGATTTTGAAGTGACATATCAACACTTCTCATTCGTCGCTTTGCATATCATCGATTCCCACTGTACGTGGGATCTGCCATTTGTTTGCACGCTAAATCCTACGCATTTCAAAGCTGATGCCACACGGAAAGAAGGCTGAATATTTTTTTTTTGGGTGGGGGGGGGGGCAGAGATGCAGCTGTCTCTGCACAAAGTTTAGTACTTCGGGTTATGATTACTCCACGCTTCAACGCCAGACCAAATAACTGTTCCGAAATGTTCGTTTCATGCTTGTGCAGAATAGGGATTGATGTAAATTGTCCTTGCGAATAACTTTTCCTAATCCAAAGACATTAAGACCTTAGGGGCAGTTCGGGACGGCTCTTGGCTAATCTGACAACAAATAAAGCAAAATAACACTCGAAATTCATTTTCCAGACATTATGATTGGAACGATAAATAAGCGAAGTAAGAAAAAACGCAGAGCATTAGATATACGCCTCGGCTCCTCGCCCAGAGGGCGGTCGTTATGGTGGATACAAAGAATAGACTAAGCGAATTCAGAGCGGTGCGAGAAGAGCACGGAAGTGAGATACGGCGTTAATGGAGGCACGTACAGTCCGCCAAAGTGTTTTCACGCGTAGAATAACAAACAATAGAACCGCGCGGCCTTTCACAGTTGTGTAAAGATACGAACAAAAAGCAATCCGTGCATTTCCACCAGCCTAATCCGCTTACTTGAATAGAAGGGTGCCAGTGTGGAGATCGATCTTTTATGCTGCTTGGTATGGTTCCCGTCATACCGGCTGTAAAAAGGAAAGGGAGAAATACGGCCTGGTCGGCCGTGTAAGGGCGTGTCGAGTGACCGTCCTTTGCACAGCTGTTTCACGGGAGGGCGACTGCCAACGGGGATGTGGGAGTGCTTCCGGTTCGCGAAGTGAGACGAAGGGGGTACACGACGACCGTGCCAAGAGCAGAAGCGTTGTGTGCACGTGTAAAGGGTTATGCCCGTGTCATCCGAGCTTTTTTGTCCCTGGTATCGCATCTTGCAAGTTCGCGGCACTGACTTCAGTGTGTGCTTAGAGTGTGCGCGGTATTGTATTTATTTACCGCAACGGCGTAGTCTTTGTAGAGTGTCGAGCCTGCGAGAAAGCCTAGAGCTCATGAATTAGCGTTGTGGTGAAGAGCTTGTTTGGGTACACTAAGTCTCCGTAAGCACCATGGTTTTCGTGCCCGAAGGCTGTCCGCTGTAGTGAGCTACGGTACGGCACCTTTGCGAGGTAACAGAACGGCGGCTTATACGGTGATGGCCTTCGGTTATGCCACTACCCG